>CM057165.1:23623953-23931666 GCA_029962745.1 Echinometra lucunter | reverse complement strand
CTTGATGCTGACTGCTTTTGTGACACCACCATGACCTCAGTCCTTCCTGTGGTCATCTTCAGTTGGCTACCAACTTTTAATACCACATGCACATGGATATGGCTTCCCGTAGCTCCTCAGCCATGTCAGTAGGAGCGAGTTTGCTCAGAGGGAGCGAGTTGGCTGAGCCAGTAAAGCGTCTGCCTTTCGAACCAAAAGACCGTGGGTTCGAGTCCAGCCAAGGCGGATGACTGAAGCCTACGTTGTGTGTTATCGTGCCCCTCCCCTGTTTCGTAGATGCAGGCTATGCTACAGAAAACACTCCTTCTCTCGGATAGGACGTTAAATGGAGGTCCTGTGTAAAGGAGAGTCACCACCTTTGCACGTTAAAGATCCCACTGCACTATTCGTATAAGAGTAGGGGGCAACCCTGGTGTATGTGGTTCACCTGCACACCCCCAATCAGAGGTATCGGGAGGAGAGACCTCGGGGTTACAGTGATTCAATTCGCTTTTCCCCTCCCAGGCACAGGTGACGCCAAACCAATAATAATGATAATAATAATAATATCAGTGCGTACCGCAATATCATCTGCATAGATGAGCTTTTGAGCTTGTTCCATTGGGCATTGCTTACCGATATAGCCCAACAGTACTATAAAGATCAGAGGGCTCAAAGCTGATCCTTGATGTAAGCCCACATTCGCTTCAAAGGGGTCTGTTGTTCCAAAAAAGGTTCTTACACAAGTTAGCAGTGTCCCTTTGCCTTTCCTGAATCCAAACTGTTCCTCCTCAAGTTGTGGTTTAACTATGGCTTTAATCCTTTCATCAAGAATTCTCTCTAGGCACTTCGTGACCTGCACTATTAAACATTTTGATGCTCATATAGTGTCCACACCCATGAATGTTTCCCTTGTTTATGAAGACTGGGACCAGAATTTATTTTTTATTTATTTATTCATTTCTAATTTTTTGTCAGGGTAGCTCATTCACCAATAAATAGTGGTCTTCCATGGGGCCCCTGAATGAACATGTTTACACCAAAATGTATAACATACATACAGAATAGTTAAAATTAAAATTCCATAACAGAATTAGCGAGATATAACAAAGAAGTAATAGATGGGGCACAAATGAATACTTCGTTTGTAGAATAAACATACATCAGGAAATTAATTCAGATGTAGTACCAAATGAAGGAAATATTGATTAAAAGGGCCAGAAACTGGGAAATCATGGGGACAAGGAATTTGCAAAAGGCTTGTTTACTTGTACATTATAACCTGTCCGTAATGTGAGCCTGTCAAACTAATGGTGATAAAAGGCTGGACTAAGCACGAAGTTGACCAAACTCAGTCTAGTCACATACTCTGGGTTCTCACATTTCTCAGCAATCTCAAGTCTTTAGACTCTTAATGGGTCTCATCATGTTCACTCGAAGAAACGTCTTGTACAATACTTCAACATTTCAAAATACAAAACATAGTTTACTTCTGGTTAGTTAGTCTAGCCATTCCCCCGGACATGTCGTCCCCGCGGATTATGTAACACCCCTCAGGCTCTCCCAGAGAGCTGGCCATGTAATTGTTTTTCCATATGACTAGATGCTTGATTGCTTTTTTATTGCATGAAATTTGAAACATAGGAATGACAGGGCAATAAATCACGGTTATGTAGAATAGATTATCCCTTGTCTCGAAACTCGAGTGACTGACTGCATTCCCCCTCTCTCATCCGAGATCATCCTGCTTTTCCCCATGATTTCTCAGTTTCTGACTCCTTTAAGCCCCATTTATGTGCATAAATCATGTTACTATTTATAATACAGTGTATGCACATGCCTCATAGTGTATGTACGCCAGAGCTATTCACAAGTTACAACTTTGTTTAAACAATCTCTGAAGTGAATTAATAGAGGGAGCTGTTCTTACCGAATTGTCCAGCTTATTCCATTCAAATATAGAATACAATTGGGCTACACTTATAACAATCAGTGTGAAATCTAGGCACACGTAAGCATCCACTATCTATTTGCCTTGTACATGTATGATGCTCATGTACATCATTAGGATTGATAAGAATGGATTAGAGCCAGTCATCTGGAAACGTTACTCTCTCCAAACAGCTATCGGCACTCAGGGGAGCCATACTACATGTTCATTTTCTTCATTTAATGGTTGACTAAAATACTCTTTTCATCTCCCTTTTCTCCTTCCATGAGTAAGGCTCCGGTCCCTCCCTATCATTAATGAAGAGGGATGCAACTATGTCTTCTGTTGACTCTTTTCTTGACTTTACTATCTTATAGGTCTTCTTCTGTCTTACTGCAGGTAGACTTTCCAACTCCTCATAGATGTCTTGTCATGTCTTCACCTTTGCTGTCTTTCACAGCCCCTTTTGGCTTCTTTGTTTGCCTGCTTATACGCTTCTTTTGCTGCCTGGGATGGGTGCTGTTCCAATTCTTGTCTAGCGGCTCTTTTCTATTTCACTGCAGCCTGCACATCTCCTTACCGCCATTATTCCTCTCTATTACTTGGTCTCTTTCTAAATTGAGCTCTTTAACATACCTGCTCAGCTGCTTTCACTACCATACTCTTAAAACAGTTAAACTCCTCTTCCACTGAGCCAGTTTCATCTGGGTTAGGTAACTGTTTGAGCACTTCATCAAGAAACTTCTGTGCTGTAATTTCAGCCAGTTTTCCACTGTGGATCCTAGTCTCATTTGAGCACATGTCTTTCTTTTGCCAATGCTTGATGTCTAGTTATGCAACTACTGGTTTATTAATGCTCCTAGTAGGCAACAGTCCTTTTCTTTTTCAAGAGGTGGATTATTGGTAAACCATTGTTTGTCACATTCTGCTTTTTCAGTCAATCAAGCAGCTAATCATTTAGTGTATCATAGGAAGGATAATTCTTCATCCCATTACCAACAACTTTTAATTGTATTAATAGACATTTTATTATTAGTAGTAGTATCACTGAGTTATCTATTGTCTGTTGTAGTGTTATGATTAGATGTTCTGTTATCGACAGATCACCTCTTAATTTTGTCAAAATTTTCTTTCTTTATTTATTTTTATTTCAACACCATGACTTTTGTCTGCGTGATTTCTCAAAATTGGCTTATTCAATTTTCATGAAATTTTCGTCAGTCATCAGGCCTATCAAGGACATGAACATATTAGTTTATCAAGGTCATTGGCTCATCATGACGTCATCAAGGCGCTATTTTGTAAATATCTTGTCATGATCATATCTTCATAATGAATTGTCATTACTGGTTCACATTTGGCATGATGACAGTCCATAATAGTCCAAAGAATTCCATACAGTCAGACACGCGCGTACGCGTACGTCTGCGCGTCGGTGCGCATGCAAAGTGAAAAAATGCTCAAAATCACTCATGGATCAAACCCAAATCCATTTCAGACCATTTTAAACATTTCCAGAATTTCCGCGCGTAAGCGCCCGTGTACACAAGTCCCAAATAACGTAAAAATGCCGTTTTTTCACTTGATTTGGAATCCTGAGACTTTTCTTGACGATTTCCATCCATTTAGAATTGATTTCAACTTACCATAAGGTTGTACGCGTGCCAAAGTTGAAAGTCTGTGCGCGCATCAATGGGTAATATAGTTTAAAAAACATACCTACATGTATCTGAAGTCCGGGAAGCTCGTTAAAAAGCATGGGGACCCCCAATTTTTTTACATTTTCTAAAAGCCTACGAGTTGAAGATTTGAATTCATGAAAAAAATTGGGGGAAAAGATGTTGGAACGTCGCCATATTCTCATGTGAACTCAAAATTTCATTTTTTCAATTATGACGTCATATTTTTTACCTTTAATCAAGACTATCTCGCTTATTGTTGGTCGATTTTCGCCAGGATTTTAATATGTCGTAGTTGAGACAATTCTGTATCATATGGCTTATACAATACAATACAATATTATATAGCGCTCTCACAATGACTGAACATGTATCACAGCGCTTTACAAAACAATTAACAAACAAAAAGAAAAACCCAAAAAATGAAATTACAAATGAAAACTACATAAATACATGCCAAGCAATTAACTGTTAAAAAGAAATGGCTTGCTGTCATTTTTCATTTTGAGAACAGCATCATGGTCTAATTTTACGATAAACGAAGGCATGTCATTTTTTCACATTTTGCATGTATTGTCTATGGGACACGACTTTTTCTCATTTCTTGATTCTACATTCCCGTCTTTTTTTGAGCAACAGCTTTCTGCTCGATTTTTGCCCAGCTTCGAGCATGTTGTAGCTGAGAAAATTCCATATCTTAAGTGTGCCATTTATTTTTTAATCAGATGTCGGGAACATATCGAAATTTTAACTGGAAGATATGACACGAGAATCCCATTTTCCATCTACGTGTTATCTCTATTGGCCATATTCTGGTTTATTGTTAAAGCACTTGTCTCACATCCTGAAGGGCCCCGGTTTGACTCTCGGCGACGGCGGTGTCTTTTTTTTTTTCTTTCTTTCTTTTTTCTTTTTTTGTCCTTTCCTATTACCATCTTCTTCGACTACTTTTACACATACAATCACAAACAATGCAATAAACTGCATTATTTTGCCCGTTTTGTCTATTGCAATACAGTGTACAGTAGTTTATGTACAACCCTAATGCAAATCTCATTCGTTAACGTGTGATAGACCTTTGGATCAACTTTTCATTATACTGCGATATCAAATCGTTCCATTTCCAAGACGTTAGTCTTCTTCCCAGACGTTAACATTTTCTTCAGTTCATCAGGTCATTGTGACATCATCCAGGTGCCATTTTATTACGACAGACCACCTAATTCGTCCTCATGACGAATCAAAATCTCTCGTTATTATCATTATAACATTGTTACCTACCATTGGGCGAATCCAATGAATGGGTTTAGGTCCTCACAATAGGGCAGGAGGGCGTTAAGGCAAATCGAGCATGTCATTACGAGAATCTCTCGTTTAAAATATACTCCACCACTATAACACAGGAACCTATGTATTTCAGGCGGGGTATACCAACTCCGATTTCATTTTCCTCGTATAAAGTCTTATCAGTGCCTTGCATCTTCGCTCTTCGGTTTTGGATTACACCTGCACTCCTCATCATCTTACGTAATATTGTAAACCAACTCTTTCCATGGCACTGCCTGAAAGGAAATGAGGAGTAGGAAATATATATTTCACTTGTCACTCATAATTTAGATGAAAATCAAAATTTAAGTTCGAACAAAACAAAATGACCAAGAATTGGCGATCATTGGCAACATTTTTAACTCCATAAGCTAGCCCGTCGTGCTGCAATATCGTAGCACTGGGCATCATAAAAAGTAAGAAGTTCTGTAGCCCCTGCGTGTTTCTCTTTCTCCCTTCCTCTCTCTCTCTCTCTCTCTCTCTCTCCTTATCATCCTCTCTCTCTCTCTCTCCTTATCACCCTGTCAAGGTCGCTTCTCTAGCAGGGGGATTACACTGCTCAGCACTTTTGTTTATTAAGGCTTACTGCAATCTCAGATGTCCTGAAGTTGCGAGAGTCAAATTGGGGTTTCAGTTTTAAACGACGGGTTTTCATCATGTGTTAAGGCGAATCTGAACAATAGGCCGAGACAAAAGGATTTGCCCTAATGGCGCAATAAGAGTTATTATTATTATCATTATTGTTTGTTATTCTAATTATTATTATTATTATTATCATTGTTGGTGGTGTTGTTCTGTTTTTGTCATCATCATTATCAACATTTTTATTAATTAATTAGTTATGATTGTTATTACTACATGTATTCCTTTTACATTGCTTACACCTGTAGGATTCCTACTATATCGTGAGACGAGGCATCCTCCCAGCCTACCACCAGATGTTCTACCAGCTCTGTGATCTTGAGGACCCAGAGCTCCAGGCCATCATCAACAACCCTCGCTGGCACAAGAACAAACCTAACATGAAGACTGGTTACTTTGAGGCGGAGATGTTCCGTCAGCTGCGGGATGCCCTCACTCAGATGATCAAGGATACCGTGCTGGAAGTTAATGCTAGAAAGTCCGAACAAGGTAATCTTCAAAACCAAGTACTAGCAAAGAATTTTTAAAGATTCAGTTTATGATTATTCTCCCTTTTTTTTTTGCTTGTTCAAATTATTATTTAGTCCAGAGTTCAAAGTTTATATCCACATTTCCATAAAAACAAATATGCATGCATAACATTCGTATGTGAAACCAAAAAAAAGCTCTAAAGGGGTATAAACATCTTAAAGATGAACAACGACAACAATGTAAAGGCCACGTCACATATTAGCAAATCGAGCGAACGGATGCCTAACGAACGGCTATTTTTTTTAAGTCAAGTTACGCTCAAATACCCTTAAATTCTTGGCCACAATAGGGTTCTAAAGGTCTCGTCACATATTAGCTAATTGGAGCGTATCTGGACTTTAAAAAATAGCTGTTTGTTAGGCATTCGTTAGCTCGATTCGCTAATATGTGACGGGGCCTTAAGAGGAGAAGAAAAAAAAAAAATCGAAGAAAGTGAAGTGAAAATCAAACAGCAATACATGTGTAAAAATGTGGTGGGATCAAAAAAATATTAATCAAAGACATAAAAGATTGACCCCGATTCAATATGGTATTGTATATTAAAGTGAATAAAATGAAATTTATAATAGAAAATACATATGAAATAGGATAAAGGCATACAGCAAGCCTGTCATGTTTTAAATGGTTAAATGTTTATAAAGAATAATTACAAATTATTGAGAAGGTTATATTTTCTGTTTACGTTAGAAAGTGTTAAGTGATTTGCTCTGTTTTCTGGCGGTAAATTATTCTGTAGTATGAGTCCTTTATATTTAACCAATGTGCTTGAAAAAGAGGTACAACCTTAGTAGACTAAAAAATTGTAGTTATTTCTTGTATTGTTCTTTATGAGCATGTAGATTCATAGAAAATATTATTGAACATTATTGCCTGTAGGAACCTTGTAGTCCCTGTATTATGCCTATTGGATGTTTCCAGTTCAGTATTTAACTGGTCAACAGTAATTTTTTTTTAACATATGTTCTGGTCCTGTTTCGTCTTCAATACTGAAGATATTGATATCAGAATTCTCTTTTTTTCCCAGATGGTGCTAGTCAGAGCAGTATGCCTTCAACATCGATATCAAGTTCAGAACAGCAGAAAGAATGCGAAATAGGTGAAGGAGATGAAGATGAAGAAGCAATAGGTGAAGAAGGAGATGAAGATGAAGAAGCAATAGGCGAAGGCGAAGAAGAAGAAGAAGAAGCAGATGATGATGATGTTGAAGAAGGACTTGATGATTATTATGAAGGAGAAGAGACGGAGGAGCAGGATATCATGGATGTTGGACATAGTTGGGGGGATGATGAGGAGGATGAGAAAGGGATGGTCAAAGATGATAAAGATGATGGAGAGGAGAGTGACAGTGAGAACGAAATGGCCATGGAAATGTTGGAGTTTATGGACAGTGGTACTATACCCAGCTGATGAAGGTTATCCGAAGGTCCTGTCTTACAGAGGGTTGCAATCGATCCAAAACTGATCGCACCGAAAGTTGAGTTGATATCAGGCGTAACTCTTTACATTAGAGATATGACATAGTAAGTTTCTGAGTGATTAGGGTACTTGTGATTGATTGAGGTCAATTGCAAGTCTGCGTAAGACAGGACCCAGGAAGTATGAGGAACATGTATTTTCTTGAAGATGTAAGAGTACATGGCAATATAATGATGAATATGGATGAAAGACAAGGAAATGTTCAAGAAGGCATAATCGCCGTCGAGATTGTGATTGATTTAGGTCAATTGCAAGTCTGTGTATTAAGACAGGACACAGGAAGTATGAGGAACATGTATTTCCTTGAAGATGTAAGAGTACATGGCAGTATAATGATGAATATGGATGAAAGACTAGGAAATGTTTAACCCATTCGTGATAGAGGTCAACATTTTGTGGTTTGGCCTAATATCTTTTGGTGCAAAGCCCTAAAAATCATACCAAATACATGAGCAGGAAGAGCAAAAAATTCTACACAAACTGTGTCCATTTTGGTTGCGTCAGTATTCGTTGTTTGATGCTGAAAATTTTTAAAAGGAAAATAAGCATTAAAATCCTTAAATTGGCAATGTGATAGAAGGTTTAAAATCACCGTTTTCCCCTGCAAATTGGCAACTTTTTGACTTCTCATCATATTTCTGTCAATTTATATTCATTTCAGATACATGACGTTTTATAAGGAAAATGTAGCAATAAAATAAAAATGTTGGTGTCGCCAATTTGAAGAATAAAAGCTGATCAAATTAGGCTTTAAATAATTCCTGTCACGAATGGGTTCAGAAGGCATTTTTGCTGGCAAGATTGCAGAGTTCTCATTTCTTGGACAGTGCAGTTGTGTGATGCACAGCTTTTGAGAACAGATGTATAAGACTGCTTTATATCACAATTCCTGTGTCTTTGATCATCTTTCCCCTGCCGCTCTTTTACATCAGGTTTCCCAATCCCCCGTTGTTTTGTCTACAGAGAAATGGGTGGATCAGAGGGGAAAAGACGCTGAGCGGGATAGATGCTAAACGCTGCGTTCCAAAGTGGCTCTGACTTTTGATAAGGTGCCTAATCAGTCATTTTGAGAGACAGGTATTTCAGTGTATAAATTGCAAGCTCATAGACAGTGGTACAGTGCCCCACCCGGAGAAAGAGTAGAAAGAATTTGGAACGAAAAGCTGCCATAACACAAGAATTATGAGAAAGGTGTCTCTTCATGAAGATGTTAGAATTCTTAAGATCACTAGTACAATGCCATCTCACTGATAAGCACTGACATGGTACCAGAAATAGGCCCAACGTCGCAAGGCATTGTTTCGATTGAGTTATTGCATCAGCTAAAGGTGTTAGTATTACTACTGTTTATAAACATTTTTATTGCAAAGTATATTTTTGCCACGATTTAATCAAGATTATGGGAAATGCAGACACACTTTGTTAAAGTGTCGGAAAAAAACTTTGGGCATCCCATTTGGCACTTCATATTCCAGTCATTAGTAAAGTCATGCATAACTTTATGAACAGCTTTATGAAACACCCCAGTTATCATTTTGCATGAATTGAGTTGAAGAACAATGAACATGCATTAGGTATACTGCGAATTTGCATCTGGTTGGTGGTTGGTGGAGAGATCCGTAGTAGTGGGGACCGTTTAGACGAGGTTATAGACTGTACATGTTTTACATCTGTTGAGAACCACAAGAATCAATGTACATTATATTAAACAGGGCTCATAGTACTCTTCTCACACTTATTGTGTTATGGTGTATGTCATATCAACCTATTTATTTTCTTCTTGATGTGCCAAATAAACGATTATGGTGAATTAGCAATTTAAAAAAATGTCTTGTCATCATTCTCTGTAAATTACAAAGACCCCCCCCCCCCCCCCCCCAGTATTTTAGTTTAAAGTGGATGTGGCAGTTTATGCATGTACCGGTATCTTTACTTTTGTACTTATTGATTTAATTGATTTATTCATTTTCAGTTCTATTTTATTCAGGGTAGCCTCTTCAGTTGTAGCAACTGCTATCCTCTAGGGCCCTGAGATAAAAAACAATGCATACAATATTAACAGAAATATAACAAGTGATATATATCAGTAATAATGGGGATACAGCCGTTGTTTAACCCTTAAGCTGCCCAAGCTCCCTACAGTGATCTGCATAGCGATGCCAAATACACGTATAGTAGCATGCTCACTCATGCATATTACACAGCCCTGCAGTAAATCTGGGATAGAGAGGATAATGTGGATGGCACAGTAAGAGTTAAAGTACATCATACATATTACAATAAGGAACATGATGAAATATTTACAAGAAAAAAAAAAAAGATGGGAGGAAGGAAGGAAAGAATAAAAGAAGAAAACATTGTACATGTAGAAAGACATTAAAACAAGGAGGTAGAGGTTTGCAGAGCGTAGGAAAGGTGAGAGGAAAGAACAGATGGAAAATAATGAAAGAAGGAAACCTGAGGTATGAAAAGTTATTCAAAAGGAAGGAAGCAATAGAAAATACTCCAAAAGGCAAAACCAGAAAAGCCAAGTATCCTATGAACTATATCATATATCCTATATAGGATTTCTGCTGCGTTAGAGACAATTCACACTTGATGTTGAGTAGACCGAGTGAACTTGCATTGATTCCAAATATCTGCACTTATTTTTTACATAGAAATACAAAAAAGAGGTTTTAGAATAAATAATTTGAAGATTATTTTGATGGAAGTGTTAACCCTAAAAGACCCAGGCTATTTCTGGTCTAGTTTTCCGGGGGGGGGGGGGGGGGGGGGTGACATTATGGCCCCCCCCCCTATAATCTCGGCCGTGGATCGCTGGATCGGCACGAAAATTGGCATGAGGGTAGTGAATGATGTAATCTACAAGGCAATATGGTTAGATTTTATCAAATTGTTTTGTTTCATTTTATATGAATTAATTTATGCTATTTTATGTGAGAAATCACAGTTTTGGCAATATCTCACTGAATAAAGCTTTAGGAACATTGATTTTTTGTAGAAATGTTTTTCATAACATGCACATTGACTCCTTTACTAAAAACATGGGTTATCAATTTTTATGCCTCCGCCCACCGTAGGTGGTTGCCGGAGGCATTATGTTTTCGGGTCGTCCGTCCGTCCGTCCGTCCGTCCGTCCGTCCCGTTTTCATTCTCGCGATACCTTAAGAACCATTTGACAGATTGGCTTCAAACTTGGCTCATGTATGCACATGGAAGGGACGATGATCTGATTAGATTTTGGGGTCACAAGGTCAAAGGTCAAAGGTCATAGAGGTCATTATGTACATAGAAATGGCTCGTTTTCACCATGACTCCACAACCATTTGACCGATCAACCTCAAACTTGGCACAGGTATGCATATTGGAGGGACAATGATCTGACTAGATTTTGGAGTCTCAAGGTCAAAGGTCAAGGTCATAGAAGTAATAATACACATAAAGATGGCTCGTTCTCGCGATAACTTAAGAACCATTTGACAAATTGGCTTCAAACTTGGCTCATGTATGCACATGGAAGGGACAATGATCTGATTAGATTTGGGGATCACAAGGTCAAAGGTCAAAGGTCATAGAGGTCATTATGTACATAGAAATGGTTAGTTCTTATGATAACTCAGTAACCATTTGACGGTTCAATAAACTTGACTCGTATGCATATGGAAAGGGCAATGCTCTCATTAGATTTGGGGTCACAAGGTCAAAGGTCAAGGTCAAAGATGTCATTGTATAAATGAAAATAAAGCAACATGAAGTGCCATTTATTTCTGATCTGGTAATGGCGGAGGCATAAAGTTCGACCACGTGTGGTCGAAGATTCATCTAGTTTTCTGTTATGTATTCTATTTTACAAATTCCTCATGTATTTCTTTGGTTTTTTTAAACGTCTTTGTGTGGGTGTGTGTGTGTGTGTGTGTGTGTGTGTGTGTGGGGATGTGAGAGGCCCCCCTATAATCTCGGCCGTGGATCGCTGGATCGGCACGAAAATTGGCATGAGGGTAGTGAATGATGTAATCTACAAGGCAATATGGTTAGATTTTATCAAATTGTTTTGTTTCATTTTATATGAATTAATTTATGCTATTTTATGTGAGAAATCACAGTTTTGGCGATATCTCACTGAATAAAGCTTTAGGAACATTGATTTTTGGTAGAAATGTTTTTCATAACATGCACATTGACTCCTTTACTAAAAACATGGGTTATCAATTTTTTTCTGTTATGTATTCTATTTTACAAATTCCTCATGTATTTCTTTGGTTTTTTTAAACGTCTTTGTGTGGGTGTGTGTGTGTGTGTGTGTGTGTGCGTGTGTGTGTGTGGGTATGTGAGAGGCCCCCCTATAATCTCGGCCGTGGATCGCTGGATCGGCACGAAAATTGGCATGAGGGTAGTGAATGATGTAATCTACAAGGCTATATGGTTAGATTTTATCAAATTGTTTTATTTTATATGAATTAATTTATGCTATTTTATGTGAGAAATCATAGGTTTGGCTATATCTCATTGAATAAAGCATTAGGAACAATGATTTTTGGTAGAAATTTTTCTTCATAACATTCACATTGACTCCTTTACTAAAAACATGGGTTATCAATTTTTTTCTGTTATGTATTCTATTGCTTTACAAATTTCCTATGTATTTCTTTGTTTTTTTTAAACGTGGTGTGGGTGTGTGTGTGTGTGGGTATGTGAGAGTGTGTGTTTGATGTTTCTCACTATTTAGAGAGAGTGATTATTCTTTCTTGACAGTATTAACATGTAATTTTGAAAAGTTTCTGATTTTGCCCATAGGTTTGTACACAGTCATATACAGAAATAGTGAAATTTTAACGACTTGTGTTCGTAATAGTAATCTGACACCGGCACCGTAGGTCCGATCGACATAAATTTGGTATCAAAACGTATGGGAAGGATCAGAGAAAAAAGTCATTGAATCTCGGATTAATACATCTAGTCGTTGCGGAGTACTGTCAAAAATTCGACAGGGGGGCCATTATGGGCCCCCCCCCCCCCGGTTATATTAGGGTTAATAAGATGATCACTAATCAGAGATTATGTTGAAAATTTCAAGAAGTGAAGTTTTACAAGATATTTTAGGTAGATGTCTGCTTTGTGGTCAGCACATAGTGTTGGAATGCAGAGCATAATTTAGTTTTCTTAATTTTGTCGAGCCACCAAAGGTGGAGTGAGACTTAAGGATCTTTAGCGGCGTCCATCCGTCGTCTGTCCGTCCGTAATGCTTATAAAACTTGGATAATTTTGCAACCGTTTGCCCGTTTGGAACCAAACTTGGATGGTAGATGCTCTATAATAGGGACCTCAATATAATTTGGAGGTCAAAGGTCATGTATGTAGGTCAAAGGTCAAATGAGGTCAAATGTTCACATTTTGAAATGGGGTTAGTAACTATTGAATCAAAAGCCCATTTGTAACCAAACTTAGATGGTAGATGCTCTATATGGACCTGAATTTAATTTGGGGGTCAAATGTCATGTATGAAGGTCAAAGGTCAAAACGTGTGCAAACGCACAATCCTGGTTGGAAGCATCCTACAAAATGAATTATTCATTTTTTATCATGAATATTAAAAGTGCTTACTGCTTAGGTCGGCCTTCTAATGAATTTGGACAAAATGGCGAAGCTTTGTAGGGGCCTGGTATGCTCTATAGGGGCTCTATAATGAAATTTGGTGGTCAAAGATCATGTATGTAGGTCAAATGTCAAATGAGGTCAGGGTTAGTAACTATTGAACCACTAGCCCATTTGTAACCAAACTTAGGACCTCAATTTAATTTTGGGGGTCAAAGTCATGTTTGTAGCTCAAAATTCAAATGAGTTAAAATTTTAACATTTTCTACTGGGGTGAGTACCTTTTTGTCCCCAAACGTGGGACTTAAATTTAATTTGGGAGTCAAAGGTCATGTATGTAGGCCGAAGTTCAAATGAGTTAAATGTTAACATTTTCTACTGGGGTTAGTAACTTTTGAACCACTAGCCCGTTTGTAACCAAACTTGGATGGTACTGCCTTACAGTGGCCTTAACGTTATTTAGGGGTCAAAGGTCAGGTATGTAGGTCAAATGTTAACATTTACTTGCAAGATTCTACTGGGGTTGGGAACTTTCGAGCCATAAGTCCATTTGTAACCGAACTTGGACGGTAGATAAGGACCTCGGTGTAATTTAGGGGTATGAAGGCCATGTTTGTAGGTCAATGGTCAAATGTGGTCAAATTACAATTTACCTATAAGATTGATTGCACACGGATGTCGAGACACATTATACAGCTATTGGCTTGTTCATTACTGAAGCCATAATGGGCTGACAGGCAATCTCAATTAGTTAATTAGGTATAGACTATGCATTACCCAACAGTAATCATGTCGATAGCAAAGATGATTGTCTTCATTCATCAGGACAGTCATGCTCACTAAAGCTGGAAGGTGAAATGGCAATTACAAGCAAGGACATGTTTTCATAATAATTTTTTTTTTTCATTTTTTTCAATTTTTGCTTGCCTGCTTGCTTGTCAGAGGCTAATTTTTCTCATTAATTACTGCAATTACGTTACATTGTTTTTTATGAGTGGGATGTAGCCAATTGTTATTATACATCCAGCAGAGTCAGATCAGTATTCCTTGCTTCCTGCCGTGGCATATTTCATTAAGTTTTCTGAATTCTCTTCAAATTTTAAGGGACATGCTAAAAATACATTAATGAAGTAGCGTCCTGGAAGTTGTATGGTTTGTTTTGTTTTCCTTATTTTGTTGTTGTGTTTTGTTTGTTTTGTTTTGTTTTTGTTTTCCACTGGGAGAGCTTCAGGCAGTGGCGGCACCAAGGGGGGGGGGCATGGGGGGGCATTTGCCCCCCACTCAGAAGCTTTGCCCCCCCCCCCAGAAATTTTGAGGACTGAAAAGAAAAATAATACAGTAATTTGTAAATAAGTAGATGTTGTCATAAGCATCATATTCATGCTGTGAAGTGCTCTAAAATACCATTTTCCGCTCTTCAAAACTTGAAAATTTTCTAACTCAGTCGCTGTTGGCTTCCTTGCACACTATTAGTTTGTAATGTAAATGTTCAGTTCATGATCTAGTTTTGATCAATATCTTTGCCCCATTAAGCATTACCTGATTTTACAAAATTTCTCTCTATATCAGGTGTAACAGAAAAATGTTTATTGGGGCCACTAAAAGCATTGGCGTAAATCCCAGGGGGGATGGGGGATATATCCTCCCTTTTTGGAGAGGGGGGGGGGGTGGCGTGTACAAATATCCCCCTCACTTTTTAAGGAGGAAAATATATTTTGATTTATCAGTTAGTGAAAATTTTGAATATCTATCATAAACAACCATCATGTTTTAAAATTTCTATTAGGAAATGCAATTGAAAACCCAAAAAAGTGGTTATTTTTGGCTCGCTCGCTTCGCTCGCTCATCATATTTTATAATTTTTTTTTCTAAAATGCGATTACAAACAAGAAAAGTGGCCATTTCGCACGCTCGTCATATTTCAGAATGTTTATTCCAAAATGCGATTAAAAACCAAAAAAGCGGTTATTTTTTCTTCGCTCGCTTGATAAAATTGATATTAAAATGTGTGTAAGAGGAAAAAAAAATTGTCCGAAAATTCAATTATCCCCCCCCCCCACTCCTCAAAGTGGATTTACGCCGGCGACTAAAATCGCGCTTCACGCTCGATTTTTCCATAGGCACGCAAAAAAAATATTTGACTGCCCCTGCCCCCCAACATTTTCTTTTGCCCTCCATTTGCCCCCCCCCCCCCACTTTAACAATCCTGGTGCCGCCACTGGCTTCAGGAAGAATTGTTATACCTTGCCAGTTGTTATTTGAAGTAGTAGCGGCAGTATTAGTAGTAGTGGTGATAGAAGTAGTAGAACCATCATTTGAAATTGTTTAAGACCACCTGGGAATTTGTGGATTTGGAATGTATTATTTTGTCCCATTGAATGATTACAACATGTTTACTACACGTGGTCAGTAGCATAAAGGTAACGTTATGAGCCCATGAATACGTTGAAAATGTCTGGAAAATGAATATGTTTAATTTTGAGTTATTGCATTATTCCAGTAGCGAGATGCCCGAATATCATGGAATTCTGCAGGAAAATATACATTATGAAAATCATTTGAATGTCAGTGACAAATCTACTTTTTAAAGAAAATAGAGCTTTTGTTTGTATAGCTCGCTTCGCTGACTTGTAGGAATAAAATAGTTTAGGACTGCAAGCTAGGCGCCCAAATAGCTTCATATTTGGCAGATAGGTGATTGAATATGTATTTAGATATCTTACAGAGGATTATATTGTATTTTGATGACGACTATAAAAAAATAAGTCTTTTTTTTTTCTCGCTCGCTGCACTCGCTGGTATGATATTTAGATACATGATGGTTGGGAAAGCAAACGAATTTGGCATGCGAGGTGACCGATTTTAGATATCTTATTAGCCCATAATTTTGATGACGAATTGTCCCTTCTACCTACAAAGGGTGTATATTTCTTCTCACTCGATAGCTGCACTCGCTCGTATGACATTTAGGTACAGGATGGTTGGGTCAGCAAAACCACAGGCAATCTCAATTAGTTAATTAGGTATAGACTATGCATTACCCAACAGTAATCATGTCGATAGCAAAGATGATTGTCTTCATTCATCAGGACAGTCATGCTCACTAAAGCTGGAAGGTGAAATGGCAATTACAAGCAAGGACATGTTTTCATCATAATTTTTTTTTTTCATTTTTTTCAATTTTTGCTTGCTTGCTTGCTTGTCAGAGGCTAAATTTTCTCATTAATTACTGCAATTACGTTACATTGTTTTTTATGAGTGGGATGTAGCCAATTGTTATTATACATCCAGCAGAGTCAGATCAGTATTCCTTGCTTCCTGCCGTGGCATATTTCATTAAGTTTTCTGAATTCTCTTCAAATTTTAAGGGACATGCTAAAAATACATTAATGAAGTAGCGTCCTGGAAGTTGTATGGTTTGTTTTGTTTTCCTTATTTTGTTGTTGTGTTTTGTTTGTTTTGTTTTGTTTTTGTTTTCCACTGGGAGAGCTTCAGGCAGTGGCGGCACCAAGGGGGGGGGGGCATGGGGGGGCATTTGCCCCCCACTCAGAAGCTTTGCCCCCCCCCCAGAAATTTTGAGGACTGAAAAGAAAAATAATACAGTAATTTGTAAATAAGTAGATGTTGTCATAAGCATCATATTCATGCTGTGAAGTGCTCTAAAATACCATTTTCCGCTCTTCAAAACTTGAAAATTTTCTAACTCAGTCGCTGTTGGCTTCCTTGCACACTATTAGTTTGTAATGTAAATGTTCAGTTCATGATCTAGTTTTGATCAATATCTTTGCCCCATTAAGCATTACCTGATTTTACAAAATTTCTCTCTATATCAGGTGTAACAGAAAAATGTTTATTGGGGCCACTAAAAGCATTGGCGTAAATCCCAGGGGGGATGGGGGATATATCCTCCCTTTTTGGAGAGGGGGGGGGGGGGGGCGTGTACAAATATCCCCCTCACTTTTTAAGGAGGAAAATATATTTTGATTTATCAGTTAGTGAAAATTTTGAATATCTATCATAAACAACCATCATGTTTTAAAATTTCTATTAGGAAATGCAATTGAAAACCCAAAAAAGTGGTTATTTTTGGCTCGCTCGCTTCGCTCGCTCATCATATTTTATAATTTTTTTTCTAAAATGCGATTACAAACAAGAAAAGTGGCCATTTCGCACGCTCGTCATATTTCAGAATGTTTATTCGAAAATGCGATTAAAAACCAAAAAAGCGGTTATTTTTTCTTCGCTCGCTTGATAAAATTGATATTAAAATGTGTGTAAGAGGAAAAAAAAATTGTCCGAAAATTCAATTATCCCCCCCCCCCCCACTCCTCAAAGTGGATTTACGCCGGCGACTAAAATCGCGCTTCACGCTCGATTTTTCCATAGGCACGCAAAAAAAATATTTGACTGCCCCTGCCCCCCAACATTTTCTTTTGCCCTCCATTTGCCCCCCCCCCCACTTTAACAATCCTGGTGCCGCCACTGGCTTCAGGAAGAATTGTTATACCTTGCCAGTTGTTATTTGAAGTAGTAGCGGCAGTATTAGTAGTAGTGGTGATAGAAGTAGTAGAACCATCATTTGAAATTGTTTAAGACCACCTGGGAATTTGTGGATTTGGAATGTATTATTTTGTCCCATTGAATGATTACAACATGTTTACTACACGTGGTCAGTAGCATAAAGGTAACGTTATGAGCCCATGAATACGTTGAAAATGTCTGGAAAATGAATATGTTTAATTTTGAGTTATTGCATTATTCCAGTAGCGAGATGCCCGAATATCATGGAATTCTGCAGGAAAATATACATTATGAAAATCATTTGAATGTCAGTGACAAATCTACTTTTTAAAGAAAATAGAGCTTTTGTTTGTATAGCTCGCTTCGCTGACTTGTAGGAATAAAATAGTTTAGGACTGCAAGCTAGGCGCCCAAATAGCTTCATATTTGGCAGATAGGTGATTGAATATGTATTTAGATATCTTACAGAGGATTATATTGTATTTTGATGACGACTATAAAAAAATAAGTCTTTTTTTTTTCTCGCTCGCTGCACTCGCTGGTATGATATTTAGATACATGATGGTTGGGAAAGCAAACGAATTTGGCATGCGAGGTGACCGATTTTAGATATCTTATTAGCCCATAATTTTGATGACGAATTGTCCCTTCTACCTACAAAGGGTGTATATTTCTTCTCACTCGATAGCTGCACTCGCTCGTATGACATTTAGGTACAGGATGGTTGGGTCAGCAAAACCAATTCAGCGAGCGAGGTGACCGAATTTAGATATCTTATAGGCCCAATTGTGTATTTTAATGACGAATTGTCACTCTACCAACAAAAGTATATCTTTTTCCTCGCTCGCTGCGCTCGCTCGCATTATGGATACAGCATACAGGATGGTTGGGAAAGAAAACAAATTCGGCAAGCGAGGTGACCAAATGGAATTATCTTATAGGCCCATAGTATATTTCAATGACGATTTATCACTTCTACCCCCCAAAAGTGTATATTTTTCCTCACTTGCTGTTTTGGCTCGTATGTTTAGATTCAGGAGTTTCGGAAATAAATAGATAAATGAATAAATAAATAAATAATGAATTTAAAAGAAATCCGGCGAGTGAGGTAACCGAATGTACATTTTCCAAACGTGTTAAGATCATTTCGATGACGAAATAATACTTCTATCGTCAAAAGAATGTGTGTTTCCTCGCTCGCTTGTAATATCTATAAACAGATTTGTTATGCGAGACAGCAAACAACTTGACCAGCGAGGTACCAAGGTAAAGTCATATTTGGCAGCAAGGTGATCATGATTGTCATTCAGATATCTAACAGGCCTACAGTGGTCCTTTCTTTATTACCAAATAACACTTCTTTCTTAACAAGTATTGCTATTTTTGGCTCACCCATTCCGCTTCCACTGGCGTTAATCCCAGGTTGATGGGGGTATATATACCCCCACTTTTTGGAGGGGGGGGGGGGGGTGGTGTGTACAAATATCCCCACTCACCCCTACTTTTCGAAGTAGTGATATTTTTTTAATGAGATGAAAAGAAAGGAAAGGGGGGAATGAAAAAAGGAGAAGCGCTCCCACGCCTCGCATTTTCATATGATAAGCAATGCCGGGTATATTACTATTCTTGAGATATGACATAGCTTTGCATCTTGTCTCGCTATCCAGAGTTTATACTATTCTTCTACTCATAAATTGTTAGTTAGGCCTACATATAGCTGCAAGGATTCGAGCTGCGAGTTGAATAAAAATAGATACAATTTCAGGAAATAACGGCCTGTGACAGTGACTATTATTCCCATACCTTCTGTGAGAAGAGAAGATGCCAGTAAATATTATTGTACGTAACTAAAGCACCCGAAGGGGGTTAACAGTACACTAGATCCTGTTGTCAGTATTAACAAAACAAAACAAACAAAAAAGAAAGGATTCGAGCGGCAATTTGACATAACATAGATGAAATTTCAGGAAATAACGGCCTGCGACAGTGACTATTATTCCTATACCTTCTGTGAGAAGAGAAGATGCCAGTAAATATTATTGTAGGTAACCAAAGCACGAGAAGGGGGTTAACAATACACTAGATCCTGTTGTCAGAATGAACAAAACAAAACAAAAAACAAACAAACAAAATGCTCGCTCGTGAAATATTCTAGCAGCAGATGCCCAAATATCATTTTCTGAAGGGATGTGTTAGTGTTAGACTATTCTCGAATTTCCCAAAAGCCGTGCGGAGAGTCTTAGTCAAACATGGTACAAAGTTTGAGGGTTTATTCCAGTATCAGGAAGAGGATGAAGATGATAATGAAGAAGAGACAGAGAGGGGTCGAAAGTAGTGACAATTAAGGCATGACATCTTTTATAGCCAAATATGTAATATACCGGGCATGTTGGCTCAATTGATAGAGCGTCCGCCTCATGAACGGGAGGTCGCGGGTTCGATCCCTGGCCGAGTCACACCAAAGACTTAAAGAATAAGACCTTCTGCCTTCCAGCCAGGCGCTCAACATAAAATAATGGAGAGGGGTAATAATAACATTATGTTATGCAGGGCCAGCTGGGAGAGCAGTTGAAAAACCTGAAGCGGCTACCTTTGGTAAATAAGACATTATCATTATCATTAATATTAATATTATTATGAAAAAATGTACTCTATTTCATCATGTCATTTGCTTGTTGTCATGTGATTGTTGCGTGTCTTCTCTACCATGAATATACTATAGATCTACCTAAGTATGTAACATGATCATACCCGCAATGATATGAATATACTCCTAATTAATATACAGTCTCATGACTCTCATCAAATTACATCTACAAATTAGACCTCATGTGACTCGGAGTCGGTGCACACCGATGACGGATCGAAATTAGTTACGGGAAATCCCAACATGACGTCACGGAGCTAAAGGAAAATTATACAGTAGACCAATCCCACAACGCAAGAGAGCAGCAGACTGTTCGACACAGTTCGACATACTGCGGTGGGCGCTCCAACTTTTATAGTACAGAAGTCAATAGCGCGTTATGTACATTCGTTCGATTTTTTGTCTATTTTGACCAATAATATATGCAGATTTCTTTTAATATTTGCAATGATAAATTATAAGGGAAGTTCGGGTCGCAGCTGTGTGGTGCTCAAATGCCACAAGAATTGGAGAAAGTTAAAAAGTTGGAAGCTAACTGAGTGCGAAATTCACTCGCTTTTGCATGAAGCCTGTTTATGTGAGAAGCCGTACTCCCTACACAGGTTTCCGTAAGCAATGTGAAGGAATTCTTGCCAGTGGGTAAAAACCTCAACAAAGGACTTCGGAGTCAAGACACATTGGTACTTTGGCGTAAAATTTAATGAGTGAAAACATGACTTTGTAAACAGCGTAAGATTGAGGGCTCCCGTTTACTACGGCGTCTATGCTGCAATCGAACTTTACTGACAAAGCTAAGTTGAAAAACCATCGAAAGTACAAAAATACATCATACCTTCATCTGTCAGATATGGTCATTGTCTTACCTCATCTACCCATGTATCCATGCTTTATTTTATTGATCTGGAATAAAGTAAAAGGAACAATATCAGGGTATATCTCACTTCTTACATTCATTTTGTACACAGAGCCAATGGCGGTCAGCGCGCTTGCCCACCGCAGCAATGGCGTCCCCGATAGAGGGCCAAATACATAAACCGGAGGTGAAATTGGTCTATACAATACCAAAAAAAGTCATACAATGTGTGCACGGCAACACATTACAGTCACCAAGTCATCACACATTGGCCCGAGGTGATACACAACAAAACGTTTGAACACTAAAATAAAAATGCTTAAAATATACCGTCTGCGTAATGGCGTAAATGTACGGCGCTACAGTGTTACAGCCATAGAGTTACGTATTTAACTCTATGGTTACAGCCTTAAACTGCAATATTATGTCGTTAGACTGTGATGCCCACATTGATCTAAGGGGATATGACTGGTAATTGGTTCAATGATTACTGGCCTAGAGACATAGTCCGCGGCGCTCAAACACAGAGCAAAATGGGCTGGCAATGTATAGAGTGCAAGTGAATTTATGAAAGTGTAATGAAGTCCAGTGATATGACAGACAAAATTTGCGAGAGAGTCCAAATAAAGTGGTGTTGTGAAAATGTGATAAAGTCCAGTGATGAATATGACAGAGCATTGTGAGAGCGTCCAAATAAAGGGGCTATGTGAAATATCATGCTTGATCAAAAGGGTCAAAACTCATGAACAATGTATAGAGTGCAAGTGAATTTATGAAAGTGTAATGAAGTCCAGTGATATGACAGACACAATTTGCGAGAGAGTCCAAACAAAGTGGTGCTGTGAAAATGTGATATAAAGTCCAGTGGTGAATATGACAGAGCATTGTGAGAGAGTCCAAATAAAGGGGCTTTGTGAAATATGCTTGGTCAAAAGGGTCAAAACTCATGAACATTGTCACATGTCCTGATCTGACCAATCAGATCTGACCTGAACTCTCCCATCCACCATGATTCAGCATCTGATGAAAGTAACTGGTAGGGCTGCCCCCCCCCCCTCCCTTTAACTCCTCATATTCTACACAAACATACAAAGACATAGGAAGGTCGACGAAAGCATGCCCCCCCCCCCTCCTTTTTCAACCTCTACAGCCTTTAACTCCAGTCTATTCTTACTTCTTCCTCTATAAAACAATGGCAATGCCATGAGACATATCCCCCATTTTCTCTGGTCCTGACAATGTTCATACATGTAGTTTTACTGGTACATTGTGTGGCTTATAGCATCTTCCTTTGTATCATTCTCTTCTTCAATCCCACAAGTCCTAATACACACTCTTCTATCTCTATATCTGCTCCATCCCATCGTTGTACTCGGTCTTGTAAGTCTTACCATCCATGGTGGGCCTATAGAGGGTCCATGTCACCCCATTCCCATGAATCATCCTCGGGATGGATTCCCCCCCCCCCCTTTTTTTTCAGCCTCTACAGCCTTTAACTCCAGTCTATTGTTATGAACTTTCTCTATAAAACAATAGCAATGCCATGAGATATATTGACTTTCGTTTCCGGAAGATTCCACTTGTTAATCCATTATTATTTCTGGTTTCATTTTAGTAGAAGTGACGGTCAATAACTAATTAAAATTAATTACCCTTAATCCCTTAATCCCCTTAATCCCAAAACCTTTCCAGAGGGCCTATCTTTGCTGCTCAAAGCCCAGCTTGATTAATCACCGTAACTGCCTGCTTTTGTAATTTGAATATTTTGTCAATTGAGGTCGTATTGTAATTTCCCCAGGCCAGTATTCCATAATTCATGAGGTGCGATGAGAGTAGAATATAATGTATTCAAAATGTAATCAGGGAAAAAAATTTTGAGCTTAGTTAGTAGTGAGGTAGTGAGGTAGTGAGGTGACCAAATTTAAATATCATTAGGCCTAGAGTATATTTTGATGACCAGAAAGACTTCTTTTACAGTAAGAAGTCGTTGTATTTGTAATAAAAAATATTATATAATTGGGCGAAAGGGTGTGCATATTGGCGTGTGACCAAGAAATCTCGGCAAAATATTTCAATGACCCCCCCCCCCCCTTCCCGCACCCCGAAACGGATTTACGCCGGTGTCCGCTTCGGATTTCTTATAGACCAACATTGTATTTTGATGACAAAATAACACATCGATCTTTCTTAACAAGAAGTTTCAAGAAGTAGATATTTTCGGTTTGCTCGGTTCGCTCGCTCGCAGAATTGAAAAACAAGGTGGTTCATATAATCTAAAAAGAAGCATCATTCCCCCCCCCCAAAAAAAAAATAATAAAAATAAAAAAAGCACTTCACAATCCCTAAATGTTTCATCAAGATAATAAAAATATACATCTGCGATATTGTTTAAAATAACTTGTGTTTTGTGTGAGAGGGAAGGGGTACTTAGATTTGACTTAGAACGCAGCATAACTGTCAGCAAATTTAGGCCTTACACCCCTTCATGTTTCCCGAATACTGAAACACTGCTTGCTAAAGGTGCGGTAACCTAACATGTGGCTCAGCGGCTCAGCACCCCCCTGTGAAAAAATCGTTCCCATGGGACTGAAAGTCATGCGTAACTTTACGAACAGCTTTATGAAGCGCCCCCCCCCCCCCGGTACCAGAACGCGCCTTTTGCTATTTTGTCAATATTGCTTCCTCTTGAATATGCATTACACGAACTATTGGCTTCTTTTGTAATTAATGTTTGCATTGTATTAAAAGTGCCTTGAGCACCATTTGAGATGGATATGCTGCGTAGTATACATGTCTTTAGTATTACTTCTGTTATTTTATTATCACTATTATTATGATCATCATCATCATCATTATTACTATCATCATTTTCACCGCTGGTATCTGGTGGGGGGGGGGGCCTTCAGGTTTCACCGCCCCCCCCCCCCCCTCTAAAAAGAGGAAAATTCGGTGTGGACAAAAATTGAGGCACAGCTGAGTGTACTATTGATATAAAAACTTCTTACACATTTTCATTATAAAAAGTGAAAAAAATGCTAGCTCGCTGCTCTTGCTCGCAACCCATTAATATTCGAGTGAGAAAGGTCAGCCCCATAAAAATTTTCCTTATTACAAACTGACCATCAACGCAAGTATATTGGATCACTGCAGCGACATTTACACGACTTGTCATTTATTTTTTAACGGGGTCCGCCTACTTGACCGAAGGCCCGCGAGGCCGACTTTTCTCGTATAGTATTTTCCTTCATCACAAATAATGCGCTGTCGGTATATAAAATAATTATGTCTCCTTTAGCATGTTTAGTCCTTGTTGCCCTTTAATAATCATCAAATTTCCTTCTGGCACAGGAATTGGTCAGAGCGGTGTGATATTATAAATTACAATTTGCTATTTTCGGCCTCGCGGGCCTTCAGTGAAGTGGGTTGTCGCCTTTTTTAACAAAAGCCTGAAATATATACAGAACCTCCTTGCCGAAAAAGGGGATGACTGGGTCTCAAACTGGGTTTGGGGATTACACTGCATGTGACAGGCCTCTAATCCAGCTCTAAACCTATATGAAACCGACTATCAGACCGGGTTCCGGAGGAACGAAAAGACTAGTCAATTTGTTCTCTAGAACAGCGTTGCCAGGTTCAAAATGCTGTATTATCGTACTAGAGAGTCAAATTATCTTTTCTCTTTTGTTTTTTAGAAAATTATCGTACACACAGCTGACTCTACAGTACATACACTATGCATACGATTAACGGCCCCTTGACTTTAGGAAAACTCATTGTACTCAATTGTACTCAATGTAGGGGCCTACAAGACGCGAAGACGGGTTAATTAACCGTCAGGTATGCAAAGTAAGCATGTAGGATGGGGGGTTGGGTGTCCGGACACGTAACAAAAATGAAGCCTTCTTTTTTGTCTTTGGATTAAACAAAAACTATGTATTGATTTGTGTAATCATCATCAATATTTGTTCTCTATAATATTGTCTCACATTTTGTGCTAAAACGTTGCAGAGATTTGCTTGTGAACTTTTTCATTTGGCTGTTTAAAATGGACTGTCCGGATACACAACCTGTCCGGACACCCAACAACTGGGTGTACTTTGCAGAGACTTTGAGTAGGTTGAAATGACTATGATTATTGCATCAACTGGACCAAGGTGGATCCATGATTAGCGGGTGAACATTCAGGCGATTGGTTCCAAAGGATCCAGTCGCCTGCCCGGAACAATTCGTCTATGACACCGGCCCTCAAGGTAACATATATCGGGAGGCCCGCAGAGAAAACTCTGCAAATAGACCTGTTTACTGATTTTATGCAGTAATATGCACACTTGATGAACAAAAGTTTCCCTTGACAAAAGCTTGCCAGAGGCTTTGCCCAACATAGCAACAATTAATGTATGCAAATTGGATTCCATCTATTCAGATGCTATTATGCATCACAGGTGAACTGAATAGTTGGTAACCGAGGATTCTGGGGAGAAGCGTGCATAAATTTGAATACACTAGTAAAAAGGTCTATTTCCCTTTGCAAGTTCATGGCTGCTGGAAAAGCAAGGACGAGGACACTTAAAGCTGCTGATGATAATAGTCTCATTAGCGTGATGGAGTTGATTATCGAATCGAGAAAAAAATTAATAAAGTAAAAACGTTGTGTGGTACATGTACCAGAGAAACGAATTTTCTCATCTTCTGCTGCTGATTAAGTTGATTAGATATATATTGATGCGTAATGAATAGATCATAAATGATCATGCCCAACTACCGTGAAGTTTAGAGGATAATATTATTGGATCAATAATTTCTTTATTATGTTACCATCGATCACATCGTTTGTTATTTCGTGTATATGATGTTGTTACGGTTTCAATTCAGTTTGTGTTTGCATCCGTTTTTATGCATGATGTTAGATAAAAAGTGTATGATATATATATAAAGAGAGAGAGAGAGAGAGAGAGAGAGAGAGAGGTAGAGATAGACAATGACAATTATTTTATTGGACCCATGTCACCCTCATTCGGGTATTGGGGACACTGTCATGAGAATGGAGCAATAAAATCATTTTCTTTTTTTTGCAATTTAAAATATTTACAAAGTATTTACAAAAAAAGCTATATACAATATGATATTTACAGAGTAGTGAGATAATACATCTGTTCCGGTAGCGATTGCTCCCATAACCGAAAAAAGCCAAACTTGACAACCTAGTCTTAGATGAAACTTTCTTACCATCCACAAACAAATCCGTGGCTCTTATTTCATGGCATCATAGAACTTACATATCAGCATGAGAGCAACCGTTAATGGAGGTGATGCTGTAAAATAAAAAGTGTACAATAAAAAGTGAAATAGTAATGATAATAATGATAGTATTATCAAGAAGAAGAAGAAGTAAGTATTCCGGTAGAATTAGAAGAGGGAAAAGAATTAGTAACAAGTAAGGAGAATAAGAAAAAAAAAAGATGAAAGCAATGAAAATAAGAGAAGGAAGAAGTATAATTGATCATGCTCAACTACCACACACACGCGCGCGCGCGCGCACACACCCTCACATACAAGAAGTAGATGATTTGCATGATGAATAATCACGTAATCCTATAAAGCACTAATTAATCAGCAGCGTATTATGACAAAATATGACGTGATGAATTTCGATATATGAGGAACTATCTGATCGTGTACTATGTTGATGAGTAATGAATTGTATGAGGTACCACGTCATAATATTTCAGACCATAATAGCAACCAAATACGTGATATATTATGCAGAATGATGTTAATAATTATGTTGTATGACGAATTATGTGAATATGAATTATATGAATTATATCAAGATGGATTAAAATGTGTAAAATTACAGTAGGGCCAACAAGCCACCACACCCCCTTCCCGTATATACAGTATATGGACCCTCCGATGACTACAGATTAACACCATCACTGGTAATTAGGTGATGGTATTGCATTTTCATGGGAAAGTTCTAGATGATCTCACTTAGCGTTGTTATTTCACACAGATCATTCATTTGTTCGATATAAGTTATTCACTTGTCCTTGCACTCATTTATAAAATAACTCAGTTGTATTGTTCATAATTATAGTTTTCTACAAAACCCTTATAATGTTCGTTTCTCTGCTTCACTTCTATCACTTGTCTCACTTGCCTTTTTCCCTCTTCCTTGTTCTGTCTATCAAGCAGTTTCTCTGCATGATATTATGTCTTTTGTTTATACTTTTCTGCATCAGTAGTAATTTCAGCATATCAGCCAGAGGGAAACATCTACAAAGATGCTTTTAACTGACATGATTCGTTCTCTCTCTCTCTCTCTCTCTCTCTCTCCCTCTCTCTCTCTTTCCCTCTCTCTCTTTCCTTCTCTCGTTCTCTCTCTCTCTCTCTCTCCCTCTCTCTTTGCGTTGTTATAGCATCACTGGGAAGAATACCATTCTATGATCAAGTCCTTTTCTCAAGCAGTAAGCTTTCCAGTATCGATAAAACTTTTGATTCTATTTCAGTATATTTTCTGGTGATTCATAATACCGTATTTTTCATTTATTGTGGCGGCAAGAATCTATAACCCAGAATTTATGGCATAGCAAAATTGAGTTGCCACGATATAGCATGCAAGTCAACTGCGCAATAAAACAATGAAAACTATCCAACATCACTATACCATGGATATACCTGCTTTAAAAAGGTTATAAAGTTGAATTATGGTCTGACGATTACCATGACTACAAAGGGACAGAAATATTGTTATTTTTCTCACTGTGTTCGAGCTTTATTAGTTGCTCCTTTGAAGAAAAAAAGTGCCCCGTCCCTTGAAAGACGTTCCACCAACCCTGACTTGTGGAGTTTTTTTTTTTTTTTTTTTTTTACTAGGTAACTGTCGTGTCCGGTGTGCCCTCTCCTACAAAATCCATGGTCAGCTTGTCTTCATACCAGATTCACCAATTCCTACCAGCAACATACTTCACAGGCATTGGCGTAGACAGGCCCTCATTACGGGGGGGGGGGGATGATTCCACCATAGATATATATTTATTACATACACCCATTTCAAAAAGTGGGGGATGCATAACCCCCCCCCCCAGCGCTACATACATCGACTCCTTAAAATGCCCTTTCTGTCCAAGAACGATAAGCAACGAGATTAATTTTCCTACCTATGTTGACTCTCACATAACATGTAAGTACACTGGAATGATTTTTTTCCTTTCACTGAATGGTGGCCTGAAGTACACTCGACAACAGGTCATGTGCGACGTGCATTTCGCGGCCAACTTTGCACCCCCAGTCGCGAAATTCGCGACCCATGACGCGAAGTTCAGGACCCGGGATGCGAAATTCATGACCGGGGGGGGGGGACGTTTCATGAAAGGACTTGTCGGATGTTTTATCCGACAAAGTCTGTTTTAGCCGACAGTGGCCATAGTAACGATGCTTCTCAGCCAATCAAAATCAAGGAAAGATGTCAGATCTGACAACTTGTCAGACAACAAATGTTGATGAAGCGCTCCCCTGGGGTGCGAAATTCATGACCCGTGACGCAAAGTTCAGGGCCTGGGACGGGATGCGAAATTCATGACCTGGGATGCGAAATTAGCGACTGGGACGCAAAGCTAGCCGCGAAATTCACGTCGTGCATGACACTTTCTGCAACGCCTTACATCACCTACCATCCCAGTATAGCATTGAGCTGCCAAGGGGATAATACTCCATCAAAATATATCAATAATGTCTTCATAGATGACTTTTACATTTTACAAAACAAGCGACCTAATTATAATCGATGAAAGGGGTATAGTTCGAACGATATTAATGGTTGATTTCCCTGTAGCCAGAGACCTAATTGATGTATCATGCAAAAATGACCCTATTTACCATTATTACGGCCCATTTGACAGTGTTTGAGATAAATTATTGTTCACTCTTAAATGGGAGGGGGAACGAAGGGCGATTAAATGGCAGCAAACGTGGATGATTGATATGACTGATACCAATGGTGGTGAATGATGTGACTAATGTATTTCAAACCCATTCTTTGTATTTTTTGTTATTCCTTTATCGACTGTAACCGCGGGGGAGGAAATGGGGCACATGATTAGGAAAGTACAAAGGGATGTGGATGTTTGATGCAATGTCGTATAACTTTCTTTTCAGCTACGAGACCTATGTCATTTATCCCTAAATTCCTGCATGTATAAAAATTCTAAATGAAAGTTGTAGCATTATATGTTCATATTAAAAATTAAAACGTTTGTTAATGATATTTATCTCGTAACTCTTTCAAGTTGTTGAAAGGTTTTTAAGTATTTGAAAAACTGAATTAGCATGTTGTGGCATTGCTAGGTCTAATGTGTTAATCCCGCGTCTTCATGATAAAGGCTGAATTACAGATGGGTTCCCTTATGTTCAACAATAACTAAACAATAACGAGTTACCCCATACAGGCGCTTTGCTCTATGTTTACAAAAGCAACCAACTGCATAATTATTCCACATCTCAAGAGTTTAAATTTGTGCATTTGAAATGCCAGTTGCAGATCCCTCACAACTACTGCCCATCGTTTTGGGCGGTTGATGTTCGTTATTCCGAAGGTTCGTTATTCCGAAGGTTTGTTATTCCGAAGGTTTGTTATTCCGAAACACGCAAATTGCGTATATAGACCCAGATGTTCGTTAGTCCGAAAGTGAAAGAGTGTTCGCTGATCCGAACATGTGGCGTTTTCCGAAGGTTCGTTATGTCGAAGATTCGTTAGTCCGAAAATGAAATAAGGTTCTTAAGCCCGAAAATAACTAACGAACTAACTGGTTCACTTCAACCAGCCCCCAACAGCCCCCAAACTATATGTATATTGTGATAAAAGAACTATTTTTGGCACACGTTTAGATATAATATAGTAGAAACAAATCTAGATGTGAAGACATCATAGATTCCGTCCCTCAGTGCGTCATCTGTAAAAAAAAAATTACAGAAGGGCACTTTTCATATTGGCCAACTCCCATGTGAAAAGTGAATCAGTTGAAGCGACTCCCTTCATGATATTTCATGTTCATTTTTCTCCTCTTTTTTTTCCTTCCTTTTCTCCTTTTTTCCCCTCTTTGGTCGCTTGAAATATCATGAAGGGAGTCACTTCAACTGATTCACTTTTCACATGGGAGTTGGCCAATATGAAAAGTGCCCTTCTGTAATTTTTTTTTTTTACAGATGACGCACTGAGGGACGGAATCTATGATGTCTTCACATCTAGATTTGTTTCTACTATATTATATCTAAACGTGTGCCAAAAATAGTTCTTTTATCACAATATACATATAGTTTGGGGGCTGTTTTGGAAATCAATTAAATGCCCCCTTTTGAGTCTCAATCGTCCACATCATATGCCTGATATTTACTGTTATATGTAATTTTGGACAGTGTTTGATAATAATAATAATAATTATCATGATGATGATGATGATAATAATAATAATAATAATTAATAATAATAACAATAATAATAATAATAATAATAATAATAATAATAATAATAATAATGATTATAATGATGATGATGATGATTATGATGATGATGATGATAATAATAATAATAATAATAATAATAACAATAATAATAATAATAATAATAATAATAATAATAATAATAATAATAGACAATTATAATAAAAGGCCGCTATGGTGTCATTTTTTTAGGGATAGTCCCTTTGGCTCCTAGGGGCAGAATCTTAGATGTCGATCTCCACATCTAAATTTGTTTATGTTTCATAATGTTTGCCAAATTTGATGCTCTTATCACAAAATGCACATTTGGTCGGCTATGCCGCCCCATTATAACCATAGCAAGCCACTTTAGGCCCCTCCACTATAATATGAATGTTAAATCACTGCATCATTGAATTACTCTTTTTGTATTGGTTTTCGTACTACCGTTGTTTATATGATTGTAATCAACATGTGTTGTTTCATAATGTATAGTTTTCGTATTGATTGATTGATTTCTGTGGAAAATAAATTGAAAATGAAAAGTGAAACTTGAAATTTTAATGTATCAGGCAAAATTTCTTCCACTTTCCATACTTCTAATACATTTCGTTTCCCAAATGCATGTAAAAGAGCATTGGGGATGTTTCATAAAGCTGTTCGTGAAGTTATGAATGACTTTACGAACGACTTGAATATGGAAAACCTAATATGATTTTCAGTCATTATAAATTCCACCAGCTAAAGGTGAAATATGCAGACTTAGATTACTATTACTATTGTTTACAACCATTTTTATTGCCAAGTAAATTTTTTGCCACAATTCATTTGAGGTTATGGGAAATGCAGTCACACTTTGTAAAAACGTCTGGAACCCCCCCCCCCCCCCCGGTTTGCTTTCTCTTCTCGTGAAGGGAGCAGGTGAACGATGATTCAACAGTGAGATAATATGAATGCGCGTCATATATTGATCAGGTTATATTGATCTCATTTCTGAATTTTGTATTTGCTTTACACTGTAAATTTCCTTGATATGGAAATGAAAATAAACTCGTATATCAATCAATCAAAACAATCTGCTGATCTAGAAACCTTGACCTGTTTCCTACTAGAGCCGAGTTGTCCATTTATTAAACCTATGAGAATTAGAGAATTTAGTAGTAAACGGGTTAAAAGGATTCTTCTGGAGAATCGATATGAGTGTTGTTGAGAAAGTGCCAGCCTGTTATAGAACTTTGTGTTTCGTCTTTCTTAAAACCTGGTGGGAGAGAGAGAGGGAAATGTCTTTGAATAGGCCTGTTCAGTTATGTATTTAAATGGAAATCAAAAGTTTCTTTCAAGAACCCCTAGCTACCAACTATTCACTTCATTTCACCTGTTCTCACACAGGGGCGGTGCCAGGGTAATTTGATAGGGGCAAGATGACCCACAGGTGAGTTTTTTTTTCACGTTTTAAATGATAAAATAGGGGTACATGTCCCAACCCTCTCTTCTTATACTGTTCATTTTTCTCCTCTTTTTTTCCCTTCCTTTTCTCCTTTTTTCCCCTCTTTGGTCGCTTGAAATATCATGAAGGGAGTCGCGCCTCCCCCCCCCCGTAGCGCCGCCCCTGCTATTATGCATACTAGCATCTGTATAAATGGAATCCAGTTTGCATACGTTAGTTGCTATTTTGGATAGCCATCTCGCAAACTTTTTAGTTGTCAAGGAAACTTCTTGTTCAGCAATTAGGCCTATGCATGAAATTCGTGCTAGAAACTTTTTTAACAACACATGCACACGTTTGTATCAATAGAGGTGTGTCCTCTAATTATTTATATAAGAACAATAACAACAACAACAACACTAGTAATCATAATGGTTAGTAATGTATTATTATTATTATTATCATTATTATTATTATTATTATTATTATTATGATGATGATGATGATAATGATAGTTATCATAATCATCATCGTTAATGTGACTGAAATGATGATTACTATCACAACTACATCGATCATTATTCTGATTTATGTAGTTATATATATTACTTTTGGGTAATTTCGGCGCCGTCAAAGTTTTTCTGAAGTGGTGTAACAACAAAATTATATGAAAAAAAGGATAAATAGCGTGATGCAAATATGCAAACATGTGTGTCAGTCCATATTCTATATTCGTTTGACACGGTGCGTATATCTTCTATTTATGTTTGTGCATTCGTACATTGGCGTAAATCCCGGGGGGGGGGGGATGGGGATATATTCCCCTCACTTTTTTGAGAGGGAGGATGGCGTGTACAAATATCCCCCACTTTGTAAGGAAGAAATGATATTTGAATTAATCAGTTAGAAAAATTGTAATAATCTTCCATAAACAACCATCATATTTTAGATATTTTAGAATTTTTGTTCGAAAATGCCATTGAAAACCAGAAAAGAGGTTATTTCTTGCTCAGTCGCTTCACTTGCTCATCATATTTTAGAATTTCTGTTTCAAAATGCAATTAAAACCCAGAAAATTGGTTACTTTTTGCTCGCTCGCTCGCAAAATAAAAATAAAAATGTGTGTAGGTGGGGGGGGGGGGGTCCATAGGGGTGGGTGAGGGCGTGTGTTTATACTTACCTGGGGGGGGGGGTAAGTGTGAGTTGGACAGAAAAAAAAAATGGCAAAAAAGTCCATCATCCCCCCACTCCTCAAAGTGGATTTACGCCGGTGCATTCGGGTGAATGTGTGTGGGTGTGTGTTTGTGTGTGAGTTGTGTGGGTGTGTTTGCGTGTGTGTGTGTATCTGTATACGAAATTGATCCTCGATTTCTCGTGAACGACAAATCATTCCCCTCCCCCCCCCCCCCCCCCGCCAGGTGTAAGAACCTGTCTACGCCACTGATTTCAACCAATAATTTTTGGTAATATTGACCATCATACTGGTCAGTTTTTACCACTATTTTTGGTCCGACACATATTGACCAAAGTATTGGTCATTTTGACCAATCCTTTTTTAGAGTGTATCATCATCTATGTAAGATTGTGACAAGATTTTGGAGGTAAATATGATTTCAATGTCAACCTATACCTTTTCTTCCATTATCTTACCTGTATGAGTTTAATGGTAATGTTTTTTTTTTTGTTTAGTATTCAAATAATTATAGATAAGTCTTCAAAAGTTCTTCCAAATTACTGACATGTTTGGACCCTTTTAACATTTTTAATGCAGAATTTATGTGGTAGAGAAATACCATAACCACGAAAATGATCCGTCTCATCCGATACTGGAAGAAGCTTCGAAGGTTCGATCCCCGGCACGGTATACTTACGCCCTTGAGCAAGACATTTCATCTACATTGCTGTTTTATCGTATATCGAGTAAAGTGATGTGCTAGATGCATATTGAATTTCAGCTCAGTTCAAACACATTTATTTCAAATTATTCAAATAAACAGTACAAAAATGAAACAACAAATTGACATCCATGGTATTGATATGACATAATATACGATTATCATAATTACATGAATAACTGGAGGACACATCTCTACTGATACAAACGTGCACAAGTAAGTCAAGACTACCATGTCAGATTGCAATCATTTTATATTACTTATTTTTTCTAAATTTATTTCAATTAAGCAGCCCAGAGGCGCCTTCGGTAGCTAAAAATAAAACACGAGGGGCTCCCCATTTCATCCACCCGGGTGCGCCATTTCCCTTAACACGCCACTGGATAGCGGGGATAGCGAAAGCCAAACGTGTGTCATTCATCACTATAGCAGCTCGCAACCGTATGGCAAGCCGTTTTAACATTAAATCCTATTTCTTGATATCAAGAATTGAAATTCATAGTTGATTTCCAGCGCACAAGTAATTCAGTTCTTGATATCAAGAATTCGAATTCTTGATATCAAGAATTCATTTCTTGATATAAAAAAAATAGAATTCTTGATTAGAATTCTTGATATCATGAAATAAATTATTGATATCTCCTGATTTCGAACGCAAGACCATTGCAAGAATTATTTGGATATCGAGCACAAAAGTATTGCACAAATGTTTAATTTATTTCCAGCTCAAAAGTTGTGCAGAATTGAAATTCATAGTTGATTTCCAGCGCACAAGTAATGCAGAAATTCATTCTGATTTCGAACTCAAAACTTGTGCACGATTATACTGTGATTCGATTTCAAACTTAAAACTTGTGCACGATTACATTGTGATTCGATTTCGAACTTAAAACTTGTGCACGATTACATTGTGATTCGATTTCGAACTCAAAACTTGTGCACGAATTCATCCCGTACCAAGCGGCTATCTAAGTGTACGTACGCAATTTTTTGGTCCGAAATCATGTTGCCAGCTTGCAGTTCATTTACTCTCTTTGTGATATTTCTTGTAGAATATTTTAATTTTATACTGTTTAAACATAAACCCTTGATTACTATTCCTAAAACGATTTTACCGTAATTTTTGTCTCATCGAAATTGCTTGTTGTAAAATATATGAAAAGATGTCGTTAAAAAATATAAGACGGCAACATATCAAGAATTCATTTCATGATATGTTGCCAAACGTTAATGCACACACCTGTATCAAAGATCACCCCGTGTTTAATATCATAGCCACGTTTTTAGTGTACAATTCATTTTAGAAAATTTTGGTTACGTCAAATGAAATAATATTGGCAGATTTGATTATTTTTAGAAAAAAAAATCAAAATTAACTTACAAAGCACCCACTGGAAAAATAATAAATTGGCCACATATCACGAATTCATGCGGGAATAATGAATTTGTGATATGCTGCCAAATCGTACATTTACAATGCGTAATTTAAAAGTATTTTTGAACTTATTTTGCTTTTAAAATATCAGATCTGGCGTCATTATTCCAAATAAAATACAAGTATGTTTTACATTTAATCATTCACAAAAACGCTAAGACATATTTATTGTACAAGTGACAATGTTTACAACTGGTTTGTCAACGGTTATATTGGCAACATATCAAGAAATCATTTCGTGATATGTTGCCGTTTTATATTTTTTTTAAAGATACGTTTTTATTATGATGATTTGATTAAAATTAACTGACCTAGAAACAAATATATATTTTTTCAAATTTCAAAATAAACAAGCTGCCGAAAAAAATGTATAACTTGCAGTACCAAAGAGTATTTTCTACATGAAAATTCACCTAGCCATTATAACTGGCAACATATTATATTCTACTGGAGCCGCTCCGCGCCGGCTGGAGGTACAGCTAGCTACACACCAAACAGCGAATTTAGTAAGCACTTGAGACCGAGTCCGAGCTTAACTGCATTCCGAAAGTCACAGCAAATTCAGGTAAGTACAATTAAATCAAGATTTTGTTTTCTGTTTATTATAATAATCATTATCTCTGACGCCAGTCGGACCGCGACAGCAGTTTGTTTACAACACAAATTCGTGAGCACGTGGCGTAGGTAGTTTGAATGCGCATACCCTGGGGCTGATAAGGATTGTGTACTGTATATAATCGTGCCCAAGTTTTGAGTTCGAAATCGAATCACAGTATAATCGTGCACAAGTTTTGAGTTCGAAATCGAATCACAATATAATCGTGCACAAGTTTTGAGTTCGAAATCAGAATGAATTTCTGCATTAATTGTATGCTGGAAATCAACTATGAATTTCAATTCTGCACAACTTTTGAGTTCGTTTGTGCTCGATATCCAAATTGATTCTTGCAATGATTTTGTGCTCGAAATAAACCACTTAACAATTATTGATATCAAGAAATCGAATTCCTGATATCTGGAATTCGTATTCTTGATATCAAGAAATCGAATTCTTGATATCAAGAATTAGAATTCTTGATATCAGAAATTCTATTTCTTGATATCAAGAATTGAATTCTTGAGATCAAGAATTCGATTTCTTGATATCAAGAATTGCCATTGCTTAACTACACAAAACCATTTCTTGATATCAAGAATTCGATTTCTTGATATCAAGAATTCGATTTCTTGATATCAAGAATTCGATTTCTTGATATCAATTTAAGCAATGGTAATTCTTGATATCACGAAATAGGATTAAATGTTAAAACGGCTTGCCATACAACCGCGCAAAAAACGAGCGTAGCAAAAACTTTAGACTCGCAAGAGGATATTACTTGGCTGTAATTGAATTGTAATTGTAATTGTACTCGGGCTAAATTAAGCAGCCCAGCGGCTTGATAGATAGTTAATAATCTATGCACACCCGAGCTCGCTACCAAAGTGTTGTCATGGATAAACACAAGGCTTATTAAGGTAAGAAAACTTTGTTCTTCCCCCCTTTTTTTCACTTATCATCATTAATGAAATTGAATTGTTTTTGTTTTTTGTTGATTTTTAAAAAAAAAATTCTTCTGTTTGTTTGAACCCCTCTTGTGGCGCAGATCTAAAGTTTTTGTTTGTTTCTGGTGTGTTTTTTTTTTTCGGGGTGGGGGGCTACTGGGGGCTTGCAATGGACATACCAGGGTGCGAAGCGACTGAGCGGCAGGAGGTTGTGGGAGGAGGATATCCCGGCCCCTTCCATTGAGTTTTTTTTTAATACGCGCAGAGCAAATATGTGTTTCTAAGCATGGTAAAAAAAAAATGTTAGTTTTATCAAGGGAAAGCTCTGAAAAATCATATTTGTACATATCGGGTATTCTAAACTTCTTTTTGTATATATACGAGTAAAAGAAATACATGTATACAAAATAACAACAACAAAAAAAACATCATTAATTTCAAAAGTTTTATAATGGTCATAAACTTTCTTTTTGGATCTGTAATAGGATAATAGAATACCCTAATAGTCGCTAGTTTACAAAAAAAAATCCTTGCCCATGCCCCCCCCCCCCCCCCCATCAAATCCTGGATCCGTGGCTGGATACGACATACCACACATCGTATCTACCATGGTACCTGTATGAACTACTTAGGGGTTTAGTATAGAGCTTATGACTACACAACATTAAAATTTCAAAATTGGCTAATACAAACTGTCCCCCCCCCCCCTCATTTAACATCGGTGTCGACGAAACACTGGACAGGTGTAACAAATAACTATAACTTTATAACACAACGGACTTCGTGTCTGACAAACACGAAGTCTTTCACGCACCGTGTGAGGTCATGTACATGGGGTCATAATTTATCGAGGACCCTATGGTTAGTTAACACCATTGTTATCTACAAAGGACGGGCCAATTTCTTTGATTAATCAATGTCCTATAATCTTAGCGTCGCCTCACAAGGGCCACGTTGCATCAAACTTTGATGGTAACTTTGCCATCAATGGTAACTTCCATGGAAACCTGATCAGCTGTTGAATAGTGTTTTCATGGTAGTTACCACTGATGGCAGAGTTACCAATAATGTTAAGTTTTAAATGCAGCAGGGCTTTGCCATGTGTGCGAATGGATATCGTGTGCCCGCATACTCTAAACTTTTAACCGGCGCGAGGGGTCGCTGTTTTACATCTTTTGTCGAAATTCATTGATATCTTCAAGTAGTTCTTCCGTTAAAAGCATATTACAACAATAAGAAATATGTAGGCCTAAGGCATTTTAAAAAGTAAAATACAGAGAACAAATGAAATGAATTAAAAAGAATTGAGAATTTAAATATAACGGGAAACATCTTTAAAAGCCTGTAGAGACTTGACGTTGAATGTTCCCAGGACTGGACTAACTGTTAAAGCGTGTGGTAAGATTAAAACATAGACAAAAGACAAAAGGCAAAGTAGGGAAACGAAAAGAAAGGAAAGCAGGGTTGTTGACTTATTCAGCCGAAACTTCCTCTGTACATGGAAGATCTTCAACTGGTAAATCATCAGCAGAAACTTCTTCTGTACACGGAAGATCTTCCACTGGTAAATTATCTACGTTTTCAGCAGAAACTTCCACTGTATATGGAAGATCTTGTACTGTTAAATCAATCGAGGTATATTGGAGACTTTCCGGTACTTCTAGTACAAAGCTATCATCTTCAACATGTTCAGCAGATACGTCCACTGTGCATGGGAGGTTGATCCAGGGATCATCTTCATGGTTATCAGCGTTTGATATAACTGCCATAAAAACTGCCGGAGGAAATTTAGAGCTTTAATTAGAATGCCGCGAAAAAGTAATTCTCATCATGCGACCAACAAATGAAATAGAAATAAAATTATTACATTCGTTCTTACCACACATAGCTGTATTGAGATTCAACTATTAGATGGTACTAAAACATTCACAAAAAGCGATAACAAATAATTTTGCTTAACAAGAAATAATGCTGATGATTATCTATATATATCGGTATCTCATTTATCCCTGTCCTTACATCTAAATTTTCTGATATTATCGTCTGTCATAGGCCTATATATGTCATGTCATTTTCATTATCATTATTATGATTTCAACGATCAGATTTTATTTAAAAAAAAAAACAGATTATGCATCAGTAAAGTGTACTGAAATGCAATAGAATACAATACATGAAACATGAAACGCATTTATCTTAAAATTCATATCATGGAACAGATAATTTGACACTTTGTTTTGGATAAGCAACTTTGTAATCATAGAAAATAAAATTATCGAATTGATACTTCTTGGGGGAAAAGATATGATTTTTTCTACATCACATATAGATATTACTTTCATTCGAGACTTTGTGATGGAGAAAGCAATTTCGTAAGCAACAAAATTAAATTATCTGAATGGTACTACGTGAAGACTGTCTATTATTATATTACTCTAGTTTGACACTTAGTAAAGAAAAATCAGTTTGTAACCCACCAAATAAAATTACCTGTTTCTAATGATTTCCTGCGATGCGGGTATAGCTTTCAAAGAACTTTGTTGCCTCAATTATATTTGTGGCTGTTGCAGCATTTAAGATTTTCCTGTAGTTTTGGTGAAAATGCATATAACAATGGACACCATTAGCCATTATTTTAATCAGCTTCAGATACTATTTCATACTGTTAGATTTCCTAAATATTTCATTCTTAGGGGAAAATGTATTTTGCGGCATATTTCTAAAAGTTTATCATGTTGAAGTGATTCAATGATGTACTGTACATCTACATTTTTATTTGATGGAAACCGTGTCACCATGATTGTATTGAGAAAGTAGACCTTTACTACAGTTGGGAACTCTATGAAGTATGAAGTAAGATGATACATGTGATGTTTTGGTGTGTTAAAAGACGTTTATCCATCAGATACTGTTTGTAGGCTATAGTAGCTTGCTTTGTTTTTGTTGGGGTTTTATTTTGGCATGGCTTTCTTTGATGACAGGCAAAGGTAAATTGTTTGCATTTTAATGAGTTATCATCTAAATACGTGTATATATATATCACTTAGATTAGAAAAATGAGATCAGTAGCACATTTATTACAGGAAAATATGGATATCTGAATGTTCATCATATAACACGCATTTATGGGAATGTTATACCAATCACGGAAGAGAACCACACATTATTTGTATATATTATATAAATATTGTATATTTCTAGATATTTTCAAGGTCAAGATATCAATTTACTTAAAGGTCTTAAACTTAAAATGATCTATTTTGGACTATAAACAGATTTTGTTGAACTGAGCTTCATACAATCTGCAGTTTTCAAGATCCCTACAGTGTAGGGTGTGAATCACTATGTGTCCCCAAATGGTTGCAAAATGATGTGTTTCTTCATTTCGACCTCCATATCTTGACCAGATAACCTTCTGGAAGCGAAATTTCACTGAGGGTTCCCTGTAATATTGTTAAATGCCTACAATTTCACCAATTTGATCATCCTGCTAGTTGGGACTAATGGTGTAATTTGAAGGATTTTTTTAAAAAATCAAACTTTGAGGGCCCCTACACCCAAACAGCAATGATTTTTGTCGTGATTTTTTTTCGGAAGTGAAAGAGAACATGTAATAGATATAGAACAAACAAAAAAAATAACCCTTTTTTTGGGGGGGGGGGGGTTTATTTTTATATTACACCTAATTGATGAATAAGGACTTTTCCCTTTTTACATTGCCTAGCCTATAGCACATATTGCCTAGCCTATAGCGCTATTTTATATCTAGACATCAAAACATAGTCATATCCTCAAACCAACCTCAGAATTCCATCCCGAAAAACCCTTATATCCCATTTTTGAACATTTCTTCTATGGATGTTTAAAGTCGGTAAACAGAAAATCCAAGATGGCGGCGGCTGCCATTTTGGCATATATCTCAAATTGCTCACTGCTGACAGAGCTCCAGCATGTGGATTGTTAAAATAGAAATTTCTGAACAGTCGATATCGATTAAAGAAAAAAACTATAACATTCCAATGCAATCTTACCCCCTTGGCTACTGGACTATTACCATGCAAATTTTACTTACGATAAATATTGGAAATCGTTCTGATCATCGGCAGCCTCTGTGTGGCGTAAGTCAGATTCGTGTTTTTGAGGTTGACTGGTTGACCCCTATCATTCAGAGGCGTAGCACTCTGCGGATGAAAAATCGAAGATCAATTTCGTATACAGATTTTTTTTTTCCATAATGTTTTTATTAGAGATTTCATTCAAAATAAACATCCATACATCCATATAAATCAATATAAGCAAAATAATATAATACAAGTCTTCATTTTGTTTCAATAGCATATTTTCGTAGATAAGACATCAATTAATGAGCAAAAGAAACAAGGAGGAATGAGACCCACCACACACACCCACACACGTACACACGAATGCACAGCACCGGCGTAAATCAACTCTGAGGAGGGGGGGGGGGGATGATCGACTCTTTCGCCGATTTTTTTTTTTCTGTCGAACTCATACTTAATAATAAACACACGTCCTCACCCACCTGCACAGACCCCCTTACACACATTTTAATTTTTATCTTGCGAGCGAGCGAGTCAAAAATTACCACTTTTCTGGTTTTAAATCGCATTTTCAAATAGAAATTCTGTAATATGATGAGCGAGCGAAGCAAGCAAGCCAAAAATAACCACTCTTTTGGTTTTCCATCGCATTTCCAAACAAAAATTCTAAAATATGATGAAGGAGCGAAGCGAGCGAGCAAAAAATAAGCTCTTTTCTGGTTTTAAAGCACATTTTCAAATAAAAACTCGAATATATGATGGTTGTTTATGACAGATTATTAGAAAATTTATTAACGATTAATTCAAATATAATTTCTTCCTTAAAAAGTGTAGGGATATTTGTACACGCCATCCCCTCTAAAAAAAATGGGGGGGGGATATATCCCCCCCCCTCCACATTTACGCCAATGATGCACAGACATAAATAGAAGATATACGCACCGTGACAAATGGACAAATAGAAATTTCATTACTTTCATTCATTTGAACAAGGGATTTTTTCCCAAAATACTTTGTGTAAGGTAGAGATTTATTCCTTTTGGTTTGCAATGATGTTAAAAATAGCAAAATGATGTAAATCAGTTCATGCATTACTATTAAAAAGATTGTTTATGTTTCGTATTACTTTAGATATAAAGCTTGATTTGAATTTGATTTTGAATATTTTTAAAGAATAGTGCCTAATGGAGAAAGACTGCTATCGCTAGATAATATCATATCCATATTGAGGGTTTGTGCTTATATTTCATGATCATTTCTCTTACTGTTGCCGCGTGAAGAAAAAGAAACTGAATATTTCAAGCACAATAATCACAATTTCTGTCAAGTTCCTAATGCTGCCAAACAAGATATGCAACGATAAAGCATTTTCAGAGAGAATAAGATGAGGACAAAATGATAATGAATAAGAACAAAAATTGCACCAGTTTGAATGATCGATTAAAGATTCTCGAAAGAAAATTATTTTTATATACTTTCAGGCTGATTATGTTTTGATGGCGATGAAAATCGAATACGGAAATTTTCAGTCAGAAAGACATCTTCAATTTATTGTTAGGACAAATTATAAAGGGAAAAATACAGAATACAAGAAAATCGTTGCAAATCTAAAGTTTGAAGGTCCCAAGCCCTACAAAGCAGAGGGGGAACTTTAAAAGTAAGTATTGCTGAATAGTTGTGTCATTGATTTTTTATGTGTGGTTTTTTTCCTTCAAAATAGGCCTATAAGAAACAGACTGACAAAAATAATACATATACATGATTCTCACTACTAGTAGAATGCAGGTTCAATATTTTCCTATTACTTGGTATTTTTTTAAAAAATGTTAGTTGGTATAGTGTTGTTCATGGTTAATTTCTAATATTGGTAGTAAAGTAAAATAAAATCGAAAATTCAGATTTAGACACATTTATCCCCTGAAACAAGAAAAGAAAATACCAAAAAAAAATCATTCGAAAACTCTTCTCAAATTTCATTTTGTCAGGATATATGGTCTGTTAGAAAGTAGTAAAGAATGGCACCCATTTTTGCTACTACTCTCGAAAAAGAAAAAAAAATGTGGTGCTAACACCTTCCTTGTGGAGACTTGTTTGCTACTGTTATCAATATCATTACTGACATTTTTTTCATCCTGAATAGGACGTAGAAATGAAAACATACAAGACTCAGCATCACGCCTTTTGGTTCATGGATATTTGCTTCAAAATCATCGCTTTTCTCAATCAAATTTTGAATATTTGAAATTATTGTCCGGTTATATAAATTATAGATAATAAACAGCCATGTTTAGGCAGGAAACACATGATCTGGCAACTAAAAGAAAAAATTTAAAGGTAATTCATCAGAGACAAAGTTCATTTGCATCCAAACTGGTCTGTTAGCACGGGACAACTCTATAATGTCTAGGATTTTTTTTTTTTTCATAAAGACCAAATGTTTTTGTTTTTCGTTTAGTCATGGAAACCAAATATGCAACAATAAGTGGAAAAAGTAAAATACATACGTGAAGAGACTGAACAAAGTTGAAATATACCTTCGCCACTTTTCACAATGAATTAAGGCTATATCGTAAAATACCATTTATGTTTTCTTCACTTATGCTTTAGTTTTATCTTTGCCCACTTCCATATACCTCACAATCCCCCCCCCTCTCTCTTCTTCTTCTTCTTCTTCTTCTCTTCTTCTTCTTCTTCTTCTTCTTCTTCTTCTCTCCCTCTCTCTGTTTCTAGCATCACTAGCATCATCATTATCCTCTTTCTCGTCATCATTGTCATCATCATGATCCTCATCTCTTCTCTCCTTCTCTCCCTCCTCCAGTTCCTCCTTAGTCTCCTCTTCATTATCTTCGTCACCACCCCTCTTCACCTCCTTCCTTTCCTCTCTCTCTCTCTCTCTCTCTCTTTCTCTCCATCTCTCTCATCATCATTATTTTTATCACACCCGCCGGCCTCTTTCTCTGTCCTTACATTTGACACAGAGTTGTTGATTTATCACAGGAACAAGCAAGTTTCATGTATATAATGACCTCTATGACCTTTGACCTTTGACCCTGAGACCCCAAAATCTAATCAGATCATTGTCCCTCCCATATGCATACATGAGCCAAGTTTGAAGTTGGTCCGTCAAATGGTTGTGTAGTTATCGCGAGAACGGACCATTTCTAAGTACATAATGACCTCTATGACCTATGACCTTTGACCTTGCATGAGACCCCAAAATCTAGTCAGGTCATTGTCCCTCCCATATGCACACATGAGCCAAGTTTGAAGTTGATTCGTCAAACTGTTGTTAAAGAGGAAGTCCACCCAAGAAGTTTCACTGTTTCAAGAAAAGGAGATGGATTCTAACAGCAATTTAAAATAGAAATGAGCAAAATCGGTCAAAGAATAAGAAAATTACATTCATTCACATTTTCTTGTAAATTGCACTCGGCTCTGCAAATTGGCAACACTGATGACATCATACGCGAGCAGCTTTCCATTTACTTTGTACATAAAATTGCACATTTTCTCAATTTTCCTTGGAAATTACATATTTTCTCATCCCCATAGTAAAAGTATGTTATGTAGAAAGCAATTCTTCTGAACATAAATGAGTGAGCAGACATGAAAGGCAAAACTGTCACATTTCAAAAGTCACAAGAGTCATTCTGGGGGGTCTCTGAACAAAACTTTGGCATATTTGGTTTCTTCCATTGTTTTGACCCCCTCACGCCTATCTCTGACACTTTTCATGCTAAACATAGTTGGGTGAACACAATTTTGGGGGAAATTGATGTTAAGTCCTTCCTAAATCTACAAAATCCTTTCACTTTAAGGAAAGAATCGGCATCAACCAACTTGAGTCAACACATATGTTAATACATCGGGTATACTGTAACAAAAAAGTTGGGCAGGTGTGACTGGGCAAAGAAAAATTAAGAAAAAAAATTCCCAATTTTGATTTTTATATTTCATTGGGCAATTGCATGTAGTAAATAATCGGGTAGAAATAACCACACTATTAATAGTTGGGTTATTTCTACCCAATTATTTACTACATGCAATTGCCCAATGAAATATAAAAATTAGTTGGGTAAATGGTACTGGTGAAATTATTGTTGGGTAATTTGATCCGACAACTGAGTTATTTTCTCCCAATCATTTACTACTTATATATACCCAATAAAACCTTTGTTAGACATTACAGGGTAGGGTGGCCTTTTCCTTGTTGCAATCAGATCATCTTCCTCAAACTATTTACCCAATATACCCAGTGGAAAAAAGTAGAATTAAACTTGGGCACTTTTTTCAACATTTGGGTTATTTTGCATTCTAGGAGTTAGGCTAATCCAGGGGAGCATTTCATCAACATTTGTTGTCTGACAAGTTGTCAGATCTGACATCTTTCCTTGATTTTGATTGGCTGAGAAGCATCATTACTGTGGCAACTGTCGGATAAAACATCCGACAAGTCCTTTCATGAAACACTCCCCAGATTTCGAGTTTATAATTATTAGAAGACCTTACCCTCTCAACGATCTCTCGCTGGCGCAATAGGTAGCACACAGGTCTTGAGGACACTATGTCATGGCACGCACTGGTTCGAGGCATGGTCCTCAGACATGATAAGTCAAGAATTTATGACTGGGTAAAATCTTGTTGGGTGTATTATTTTTTACCCAACACTGAGTAAATCATGCAAAATGTGGTTTTTTTTTTTACCCATTTGTTGGTCGGACACATAATTATCCTCATGTTGGATAAAATTTGGGCAATTTTTTTTTCCCTATATTTTTTAGAGTATAGTTGTTTTACCGGCATTAAACAGTAAATTTTAAGCATTTCTTGTTTCATCGTTGAAAATCACTCAACCATGACACAACTGTGATAAAAATCAACAGCACTTAAACAAACAAACAAACAGCAGAAAGAGTTTGTTTCACAGACCCCCACCCCCTCCCCAGTGGCGGCACCAGGATTGTTAAAGTTGGGGGGCAAATGGAAGGCAAAAGAAAATGTTGGGGGGGCAGGGGCAGTCAATTATTTTTTTGCGCTGGAAAAATCGAGCGTGAAGCGCGAGTTTTAGTCGCTTACGTACATTTTAATATCAATTTTGCGAGCAAGCGAAGCAAGCGAACAAAAAAATAACCCCTCTTTTTGGTTTTTAATCACATAAATCAAATAAATATTCTGAAATATGACGAGCGAGCGAAGCGAGCGAGCCAAAAATGGCTACATTTCTTGTTTTTAATCACATTTTAGAAAAGAAATTTTAAAATATGACGAGCGAGCCAAGCGAGCGAGCCAAAAATAACCACTTTTGGGGTTTTCAATCAAAGTTTTGAAGAGCTGAAAATGGTATTTTAGAGCACTTCACAGCTTGAATATGATGCTTATGACAACATCTACTTATTTACAAAATTTTTCTTTTCAGTCCTCAAAATTTCTGGGGGGGGGGCAACTGGGGGGGCAAATGTTTTTTTTTTCTGTCGAACTCATACTTAATAATAAACACACGTCCTCACCCACCTGCACAGACCCCCTTACACACATTTTAATTTTTATCTTGCGAGCGAGCGAGTCAAAAATTACCACTTTTCTGGTTTTAAATCGCATTTTCAAATAGAAATTCTGTAATATGATGAGCGAGCGAAGCAAGCAAGCCAAAAATAACCACTCTTTTGGTTTTCCATCGCATTTCCAAACAAAAATTCTAAAATATGATGAAGGAGCGAAGCGAGCGAGCAAAAAATAAGCTCTTTTCTGGTTTTAAAGCACATTTTCAAATAAAAACTCGAATATATGATGGTTGTTTATGACAGATTATTAGAAAATTTATTAACGATTAATTCAAATATAATTTCTTCCTTAAAAAGTGTAGGGATATTTGTACACGCCATCCCCTCTAAAAAAAATGGGGGGGGGGGGGATATATCCCCCCCCCTCCACATTTACGCCAATGATGCACAGACATAAATAGAAGATATACGCACCGTGACAAATGGACAAATAGAAATTTCATTACTTTCATTCATTTGAACAAGGGATTTTTTCCCAAAATACTTTGTGTAAGGTAGAGATTTATTCCTTTTGGTTTGCAATGATGTTAAAAATAGCAAAATGATGTAAATCAGTTCATGCATTACTATTAAAAAGATTGTTTATGTTTCGTATTACTTTAGATATAAAGCTTGATTTGAATTTGATTTTGAATATTTTTAAAGAATAGTGCCTAATGGAGAAAGACTGCTATCGCTAGATAATATCATATCCATATTGAGGGTTTGTGCTTATATTTCATGATCATTTCTCTTACTGTTGCCGCGTGAAGAAAAAGAAACTGAATATTTCAAGCACAATAATCACAATTTCTGTCAAGTTCCTAATGCTGCCAAACAAGATATGCAACGATAAAGCATTTTCAGAGAGAATAAGATGAGGACAAAATGATAATGAATAAGAACAAAAATTGCACCAGTTTGAATGATCGATTAAAGATTCTCGAAAGAAAATTATTTTTATATACTTTCAGGCTGATTATGTTTTGATGGCGATGAAAATCGAATACGGAAATTTTCAGTCAGAAAGACATCTTCAATTTATTGTTAGGACAAATTATAAAGGGAAAAATACAGAATACAAGAAAATCGTTGCAAATCTAAAGTTTGAAGGTCCCAAGCCCTACAAAGCAGAGGGGGAACTTTAAAAGTAAGTATTGCTGAATAGTTGTGTCATTGATTTTTTATGTGTGGTTTTTTTCCTTCAAAATAGGCCTATAAGAAACAGACTGACAAAAATAATACATATACATGATTCTCACTACTAGTAGAATGCAGGTTCAATATTTTCCTATTACTTGGTATTTTTTTAAAAAATGTTAGTTGGTATAGTGTTGTTCATGGTTAATTTCTAATATTGGTAGTAAAGTAAAATAAAATCGAAAATTCAGATTTAGACACATTTATCCCCTGAAACAAGAAAAGAAAATACCAAAAAAAATCATTCGAAAACTCTTCTCAAATTTCATTTTGTCAGGATATATGGTCTGTTAGAAAGTAGTAAAGAATGGCACCCATTTTTGCTACTACTCTCGAAAAAGAAAAAAAAATGTGGTGCTAACACCTTCCTTGTGGAGACTTGTTTGCTACTGTTATCAATATCATTACTGACATTTTTTTCATCCTGAATAGGACGTAGAAATGAAAACATACAAGACTCAGCATCACGCCTTTTGGTTCATGGATATTTGCTTCAAAATCATCGCTTTTCTCAATCAAATTTTGAATATTTGAAATTATTGTCCGGTTATATAAATTATAGATAATAAACAGCCATGTTTAGGCAGGAAACACATGATCTGGCAACTAAAAGAAAAAATTTAAAGGTAATTCATCAGAGACAAAGTTCATTTGCATCCAAACTGGTCTGTTAGCACGGGACAACTCTATAATGTCTAGGATTTTTTTTTTTTTCATAAAGACCAAATGTTTTTGTTTTTCGTTTAGTCATGGAAACCAAATATGCAACAATAAGTGGAAAAAGTAAAATACATACGTGAAGAGACTGAACAAAGTTGAAATATACCTTCGCCACTTTTCACAATGAATTAAGGCTATATCGTAAAATACCATTTATGTTTTCTTCACTTATGCTTTAGTTTTATCTTTGCCCACTTCCATATACCTCACAATCCCCCCCCCCTCTCTCTTCTTCTTCTTCTTCTTCTTCTTCTTCTTCTTCTTCTTCTTCTTCTTCTTCTTCTCTCCCTCTCTCTGTTTCTAGCATCACTAGCATCATCATTATCCTCTTTCTCGTCATCATTGTCATATCATGATCCTCATCTCTTCTCTCCTTCTCTCCCTCCTCCAGTTCCTCCTTAGTCTCCTCTTCATTATCTTCGTCACCACCCCTCTTCACCTCCTTCCTTTCCTCTCTCTCTCTCTCTCTCTCTCTCTCTTTCTCTCCATCTCTCTCATCATCATTATTTTTATCACACCCGCCGGCCTCTTTCTCTGTCCTTACATTTGACACAGAGTTGTTGATTTATCACAGGAACAAGCAAGTTTCATGTATATAATGACCTCTATGACCTTTGACCTTTGACCCTGAGACCCCAAAATCTAATCAGATCATTGTCCCTCCCATATGCATACATGAGCCAAGTTTGAAGTTGGTCCGTCAAATGGTTGTGTAGTTATCGCGAGAACGGACCATTTCTAAGTACATAATGACCTCTATGACCTATGACCTTTGACCTTGCATGAGACCCCAAAATCTAGTCAGGTCATTGTCCCTCCCATATGCACACATGAGCCAAGTTTGAAGTTGATTCGTCAAACTGTTGTTAAAGAGGAAGTCCACCCAAGAAGTTTCACTGTTTCAAGAAAAGGAGATGGATTCTAACAGCAATTTAAAATAGAAATGAGCAAAATCGGTCAAAGAATAAGAAAATTACATTCATTCACATTTTCTTGTAAATTGCACTCGGCTCTGCAAATTGGCAACACTGATGACATCATACGCGAGCAGCTTTCCATTTACTTTGTACATAAAATTGCACATTTTCTCAATTTCCTTGGAAATTACATATTTTCTCATCCCCATAGTAAAAGTATGTTATGTAGAAAGCAATTCTTCTGAACATAAATGAGTGAGCAGACATGAAAGGCAAAACTGTCACATTTCAAAAGTCACAAGAGTCATTCTGGGGGGTCTCTGAACAAAACTTTGGCATATTTGGTTTCTTCCATTGTTTTGACCCCCTCACGCCTATCTCTGACACTTTTCATGCTAAACATAGTTGGGTGAACACAATTTTGGGGGAAATTGATGTTAAGTCCTTCCTAAATCTACAAAATCCTTTCACTTTAAGGAAAGAATCGGCATCAACCAACTTGAGTCAACACATATGTTAATACATCGGGTATACTGTAACAAAAAAGTTGGGCAGGTGTGACTGGGCAAAGAAAAATTAAGAAAAAAAATTCCCAATTTTGATTTTTATATTTCATTGGGCAATTGCATGTAGTAAATAATCGGGTAGAAATAACCACACTATTAATAGTTGGGTTATTTCTACCCAATTATTTACTACATGCAATTGCCCAATGAAATATAAAAATTAGTTGGGTAAATGGTACTGGTGAAATTATTGTTGGGTAATTTGATCCGACAACTGAGTTATTTTCTCCCAATCATTTACTACTTATATATACCCAATAAAACCTTTGTTAGACATTACAGGGTAGGGTGGCCTTTTCCTTGTTGCAATCAGATCATCTTCCTCAAACTATTTACCCAATATACCCAGTGGAAAAAAGTAGAATTAAACTTGGGCACTTTTTTCAACATTTGGGTTATTTTGCATTCTAGGAGTTAGGCTAATCCAGGGGAGCATTTCATCAACATTTGTTGTCTGACAAGTTGTCAGATCTGACATCTTTCCTTGATTTTGATTGGCTGAGAAGCATCATTACTGTGGCAACTGTCGGATAAAACATCCGACAAGTCCTTTCATGAAACACTCCCCAGATTTCGAGTTTATAATTATTAGAAGACCTTACCCTCTCAACGATCTCTCGCTGGCGCAATAGGTAGCACACAGGTCTTGAGGACACTATGTCATGGCACGCACTGGTTCGAGGCATGGTCCTCAGACATGATAAGTCAAGAATTTATGACTGGGTAAAATCTTGTTGGGTGTATTATTTTTTACCCAACACTGAGTAAATCATGCAAAATGTGTTTTTTTTTTTTACCCATTTGTTGGTCGGACACATAATTATCCTCATGTTGGATAAAATTTGGGCAATTTTTTTTTCCCTATATTTTTTAGAGTATAGTTGTTTTACCGGCATTAAACAGTAAATTTTAAGCATTTCTTGTTTCATCGTTGAAAATAACTCAACCATGACACAACTGTGATAAAAATCAACAGCACTTAAACAAACAAACAAACAGCAGAAAGAGTTTGTTTCACAGACCCCCACCCCCTCCCCAGTGGCGGCACCAGGATTGTTAAAGTTGGGGGGCAAATGGAAGGCAAAAGAAAATGTTGGGGGGGCAGGGGCAGTCAATTATTTTTTTGCGCTGGAAAAATCGAGCGTGAAGCGCGAGTTTTAGTCGCTTACGTACATTTTAATATCAATTTTGCGAGCAAGCGAAGCAAGCGAACAAAAAAATAACCCCTCTTTTTGGTTTTTAATCACATAAATCAAATAAATATTCTGAAATATGACGAGCGAGCGAAGCGAGCGAGCCAAAAATGGCTACATTTCTTGTTTTTAATCACATTTTAGAAAAGAAATTTTAAAATATGACGAGCGAGCCAAGCGAGCGAGCCAAAAATAACCACTTTTGGGGTTTTCAATCAAAGTTTTGAAGAGCTGAAAATGGTATTTTAGAGCACTTCACAGCTTGAATATGATGCTTATGACAACATCTACTTATTTACAAAATTTTTCTTTTCAGTCCTCAAAATTTCTGGGGGGGGGGGCAACTGGGGGGGCAAATGTCCCCCCATGCCCCCCCTTGGTGCCGCCACTGCCCCTCCCCCCCCCCCAAAAAAAGACTTTTGTGACTTTTGAAAAGTGACAGTTTTGCATTTAGTGTCTGCTCACTCATGCATGGCTTGACTGATTAACCTCATTTTCACACAGAAATTAGTCAGTAAGTGTAGGAACACTCCTGCCAAATTATTTTGCTCGAAACTTCTTCCTTAAAAAGTTATGCTATTTTGAATGGGGAGTTACTTTTTTTTTTTTTTTTTTTTTTTTTTTTTTGTTGCGTTTTGGAAGACGTTGAACGAACAACTTTTCAAATACCGTACTCTGTTTGCCACTTCTGCAGTTTGCAAAGTGTTGACGCCCTCTACGTTCGTTTTCAGTGGCATAGCAACAGCATTTATTCTCGAAATCGTCGCGTCAACAGGTCCGTAAAATGGATCAAACTAAAAAACCACTGAGAATTCCTCCTCAATTTGGTACGTACGCTGAGAGGCATGGAATTTTTGAAATGTATAAGGTAAGATATAAAGTGAATCTTTCTTTCTCTCTGTATTTTTTTCTCGAGAAACGATGTTCAGTGACACTGTGTGTACATCTGCAGATTATGTGGTCCCATACGTTAGTTTTTTGTGTAGGCTACTACGCCAAAACGAGTAGATCTTGTCAAAATTAGTTTTATTTCAGTTTGATCGGTACTACTCAAACTTTTCTAAGTATCTAACATGACATAGAGAGAAAGATGGAAAATGAGGGGGAACTTCCCTCTACTTTTTACTCATTATGAATGTTTTCTGAGCCACCTCGATGAGTTGAACTTGAAGCTCACTTGTGCTGCTGCCAGTAATCTAACGTTAGCTGTTCAAATTTTTCTTGCGGGAAATGGCAACACAAACACGATCATTGGATTTCAGATATATTTCCGGCATCAAGCACAAGATTTGATTTCATGGATGTTTCATCCACTTTTTTATTTTTCATATTATAGCACTCGTAAAATGTTTATAAATACTGTTTGCTGAAATTATGATTGTTTTCTGAGCCACCTTGTCCTTGATGATATGAGTTGACACATAGCAGAACTTTTTGAATATCTTCCCAGGGTTTCAGAGATGCCAATAGCATTAATAATAATGATAATAATAATAATAATGATACTAACTTTCATTTATAAAGTGCCTTTTCAATAAAGATATGAAGTACTTTTTTTTTTTATATCAAAGCTATTTGAAAATAATAATAATAATAAAGCTTGTTGGTGATAAAGGTCAAAACTGACTACCTGCCATTCAACACAAATCAACAACAACGGTGGGTTGATCGGGGAACTGTTGAAGCTAGCTTTCCTCTATGCTGCATCTGCTTGCTCAGACCCTGGTAAGCTGAAGCATTTCTTTCTTGAGAAAATGCAAATTTTTGGTGAAAAATATGATTTTTAAAATTTCTCAGTACTAATTGGTTTCTGAAGGTTAGCAGCTCTGGACACGTAGGCTTTTTTTTTTTTTTTTTTAAAGATCTAATTTTTGGATGGATGAAGGAACTTAAGATCTATCAATAATGATAAAGTCCCTCATGTGGGTTTAAAGATAAAATTTCATCATGTTTATTATTTTTCTTAATGTTATTGATATTTGGCATCCCCTGCTTTTGTTTTCTTTCATCTTATCAGAGGCTGATTGAAGGTCTGATTATCAACAAACCACAGGATCCACTAGACTACCTCCTGGAACAATTAAAGAGAGAAAATGATGACAGTAAGCATTTCATCAACATTATCTAGAATACCTTGCTTCTTCCATTTCTTCTTTTTCTCCACATCTTCATCCTCATCCCCCCTCTCCTCCTTCTGATCTTATCTTGTATTCTCAGGATATATTACATACTTGATTTGTTTTCAATTATACATTAATTTTTTATCAATATTCCTTTTTTATGCCTCCGCCCACCGTAGGTGGTTGCCGGAGGCATTATGTTTTCGGGTCGTCCGTCCGTCCAGCTGTCCGTCCGTCCGTCCCGTTTTCGTTCTCGCGATAACTTAAGAACCGTTTGACGGATCAACTTCAAACTTGGCTCATGTATGCATGTGGGAGGGACAATGATCTGATTAGATTTTGGGGACTCAAGGTCAAAGGTCAAGGTCATAGAAGTAATAATACACATAAAAATGGCTCGTCCTCGCGATAACTTAGGAACCATTTGACAGATTGGCGTCAAACTTGGCTCATGTATGCACATGGAAGGGACAATGATCTGATTAGATTTTGGGGTCACAAGGTCAAAGGTCAAAGGTCACAGAGGTCATTATGTACATAGAAATGGTTTGTTTTCACCATAACTCAACAACCATTTGACCGATCAACCTCAAACTTGGCACAGGTATGCATATGGGAGGGACAATCATCTGATTAGATTTTGGAGTCTCAAGGTCAAAGGTCAAAGGCCATAGAGGTCATTATGTACATAGAAATGGTTCGTTCTTGTGATAACTCAGTAACCATTTGATGGTTCAACAAGCTTGGCTCATGTATGCATATGGAAAGGGCAATGCTCTCATTAGATTTGGAGGTCACAAGGGCAAAGGTCAAGGTCAAAGATGTCATTGTAAATGAAAATAAAGCAACATGAAGTGCCATTTATTTCTGATCTGGTAATGGCGGAGGCATAAAGTTCGACCACGCGTGGTCGAAGATTCATCTAGTTTCCACCTGCTACACAAAATCAGCAAGAGAATTTAACAGAAAGATATGTAGAGCAAATCAACAACTTTAGGGTAATGTAGTAACCTGATGTACATGTCTGTTGTTTCTACTTGCAAAACATGTTTTCCATTCGTAATTGCATTTTGTTATCTGTAGAAACCCCACAGTTTTGAGACTTGATTGGTGAGTCTTCATTTTGTTTTATTCTGTGTGTATTCTTCCAGCTCCAGCCATTGTTATTCATGGTCCTCCAGCATCAGGCAAAACAACCATTGCTCGCTTGGTGTCCAATCAGCTGAAGGCTGCTTATATCAGCAAAGAGACTCTCTTAGCTGATGATGTATCATCAGTCGCAGCTAAAGCAAGGAGTTGTCAGTCAAGTGGAGAGGTATAATCTGAATCATTGTAGCATGTATAATGTTTTGGGCCTCAAGTAATGTTAATTATAAGGGCAGGCATCCTCAGTCTACCATGGGGTTACCAAAGCTTAAACTACAGATTGACTTGCTGTGGCCCGTTGTCACTTGTGTATTAAATAAAGTAGTATTCAAGTTTGTACTCATAAAAGTCCTTTCTTGGGACATTTAATTCCCTGAATAAAGATTTAATGTTATTCACATGTTAGATATAGAGCACTTAACTTTTATTATTTGAACTGTTTGAAAATTGACATTGGAAATTAAGTAAACATTTTTATTTTTTGCCATGTAATGATCACGAGAGACAGAAAAAAAAAAACTCAGTCATAAAACTTTTGTGCAAGAAAGGCTTTAGGAGAGTAATGGAAATGATTTGCATTTACATGGCATTTTGATGTCAAAGTCACTAATCCATGTAATAAATCAGATCAGTATTAGCTTGTATCCTTCTGGAAACAACCTATTTTGGTGTATCTTTACAAGAAGAGCCTTGAACCAAGAATACTATTTTTGAAATAATAAATCATAAGTTTAAGTTATACAGTTGACGTGTGGTTCATCAGTACTTTATTGTATCGCTACTCGGAGTTTCACGCACCATGAGATGCGATCTTCAGGCAACTAATAAAGTGGCAATATCATTTGAACAATGCTATATCACACTTTTCAGAATCTGCACTTAAGCAATGTCTTTGGACATCTTTTTTTTTTTATGTATGTTCAGCCTATTCCAACAGAGTTGTGGGTAGAACTGATCAGGAATCGAGTGAAGCTTTTTGATTGCATCAGGAAGGGATGGGTCTTAGATGGATTCCCAGACACCAGAGAACAGGCCCTGGCTCTTCAAGAGATTGGCATCAGCCCTAAACACTTTGGTAAGTTTGAGAGAGAGTGTGGGGAGGGGGGGGTGGGGAGGAGGAGAGAGTGAATCGGATAGGTCAGGTAGGGGAGAAATAGGAAGATGGAGAAAAAAAGAACAAAGATAAAGTGAGAGGAAGAAAAAGACACAAAATATGTAGGTAGAGAGAATGAGACAGAGGGGGGGGGGGGGGGGGGGTAACCTGTTGAATACTCGGTGCAAGATAACTCTGGCTAGGGGCTATGGCAACTGTTGTACTGAAAGCAAATAACACTTGACAAAGAAAAAGATATATGACTATTGGGGTGTTGCAAGAAAGTTGCAATCGATTGCAAGTTGCAACTAGTTGTCACTGCCCAATCGAAATCATCGTTGCATGCATGTCTTCTTAAAAAGGCAGACCCCGGGCCAATCAGAATGCTTGTTTCAAAATTAGCAATTATTTGCAATTGATTGCAACTTTCTTGCAGCACCCCATATGTTCTGACAAAGAGGATGATATAAGGGAAAGATATGAGGAGGGAGGGGAAGAGAAATAGAAGGATCAAATATTTACGAATACTCATTAGAGAAAAGACAGGATGAGAGGGGGAGGGAGAAGTGTAAGGGGGAGGGGGAGCATTCACAAGAGGGATAGTCAAGAAGAGATGAAATAATGTGCTTCATAATAAGCAGTTATTTCAGCCAAAACCAATTTACACTTTATGAACATTTGTTAATGCTTTTTACAATGCATTCTTGTTCTGATTAATTTCTGTAGTTTGTTTAGAATTTTTGTGTCACCTTTGTTGGCAAATACTTCAGTACTGTGTTTAACCCATTAAGTGCTTTAATCACCAAAAGGCATAAGCAGTGGACTGCCAAAGTTGACTCTTAGCATAGAAACTGTATGTTTGTACTACACTCTAAACAATGTACCAATTCAGGTTTTCTATTTATAGCAAATATAGGGTTAACTCTTATTCTAATGATCATACATAATGTATATTTTTGTGTATTAACTGCAGTTGTTTTAGAAGCACCAGACACAGTACTGATTGAAAGACAAATGGGCAAGAGGATTGATCCTGAGACAGGGGGTAAGCTTTCTCTTAATAATCTCCAAGCTTTTGTGTCATTACAATAGGGAGGGAAGCAGCTTGGATGAAATGATTCTTTGGAGTATCTGTTGTATCTAAGATTACGTAGCTGATGGCTTCATACATGAAGAAATTATCATATGTATTTGCATAGATTCATTGTTACTACTTGTTTTAAACCAGCCTTCTTATTCCAATGAAATGGATTCTTTTCTAGAGGGTTATATATTTAGTCTGATAATCATATTTCTGAAAATGATAGTGAAGATCATACTGCACTTTTAGTTTTCCTCATTGATTTCATATTTCTTATAGGTAATGATGATGAAGATGAATAATGATGGTGATAATGATGAATGATGATGAAGTTGATGATGGTGATGATGATGATGAAAGATGATATCGTGATCATAATGGTTATTGTACTTTTGATGATGGAAATGACTGATGCAGTGCTATCTGTTGTTGTTTTTAGTCATTTTTGTGATGATATTATTGACTGTGTGAATAAATGTGCAACTCCAAGGTATTTCAACACCCCCCCCCCCCCCCAATTTATGTTACCAACTGAATCAACTATTTTATTTTCCTGGGGCCCGTTGCATAAAACTTTTGCCGGAGTTTTTTATGGCAAAATTTGAGGAAACTACGGCAAAAAAAATATTGCCATAGTTTTCCAGTACATAAAATTTTTTTTTTTTTTGCCAGAAAAAAAGTCTGGCAAAAGTTTTATGCAACAGGCCCCTGGATGACCACATGAAGTTAATAGCTCTACTGTGGCTGAGATCAGACTGAATATCAATTTAATAGTTTTAATATTAATTATTTTCCTAACCCAATAACTTTGGACGTGTATCTCTGTTATTCCTGTAAGCTTACATTGTTGCACAGGAATCCACCTGGGGAGCGTTTCATGAAGAGTTTTTGAAAATCACCGACAAATGTTATAAGCTACTGAAAATCCTCGCATCTGATTGGCTGAAAGCAAATTAGTCAGTGAAAATCACAGACAAAACTCTTCCTGAAACGCTCCCCAGTTCTATGCAATGGTACATTACCGGTATTCTAAGTAATGCCTACATGTAGGATGCAGAAAGGCAAAATACTTTGGACCTGCCTCTGTAATAGGATGCTAATGATTAGCATAGAGATGATATTATCTTATAGTAAACTTGTTATATCCCAATTCAGATGTATACCATACCACATTTGATTACCCTGCTAATAGTGATGTTGATAAGAGGTTTAAGGCAAATCGGGCATGTCATTACGAGAATCTCTTGTTTAAAATATACCCCACCACTATAACACAGGAACCTATGTATTTCAGGTGGGGTATACCGACCCCGATTTCATTTTCCTCGTATAAAGTCTTATCAGTGCCTTGCATCTTCACTCTTCGGTTTGGATTACACCTGCACTCCTCATCATCTTACGTAATATTGTAAACCAACTCTTACCATGGCACTGCCTGAAAGGGAATGAGGAGTAGGAAATATATATTTCACTTGTTTTAGGATACTGCCATGTCCAATAGTCACTCATAATTTAGATGAAAACCAAAATTTAAGTTTGAACGAAACAAAATGACCAAGAATTGGCGATTATAACAACATTTTTAACTCCATAAGCTAGCCTGTCATGCCGCAATATCGTAGCACTGGGCATCTTGAAAAGTAAGAAGTTCTGTAGCCCCTGCGTGTTTCTCTTTCTCCCTTCCTCTCTCTCTCCTTATCACCCTGTCAAGCTCGCTTCTCCGGCAGGGGGATTACACTGCTCAGCACTTTTGTTTATTAAGGCTTACTGCAATCCCAGGTGTCAAGAAGTTGCGAAAGTCAAATCGGGGTTTCAGTTTTAAACGACGGGTTTTTTGTCATGTGTTAAGGCGAATCTGAACAACAGGCCGAGACAAAAGGATTTGCCCTAACGTCGCAATAAGAGTTACTATTATTATTATCATTAGTGTTTGTTATTCTAATTAAATTATTATCATCGTTGGTTGTGTTGTTCTGTTTTTGTCATCAACATCATTATCAGCATTTTTAATAATTAATTAGTTATGATAGTTATTACTACATGTGTTCCTTTTACGACCATTGCTTACACCTGTAGGATTCCTACTATATCGTGAGACGAGGCATCCTCCCAGCCTACCACCAGATGTTCTACCAGCTCTGTGATCTTGAGGACCCAGAGCTCCAGGCCATCATCAACAACCCTCGCTGGCACAAGAACAAACCTAACATGAAGACTGGTTACTTTGAGGCGGAGATGTTCCGTCAGCTGCGGGATGCCCTCACTCAGATGATCAAGGATACCGTGCTGGAAGTTAATGCTAGAAAGTCCGAACAAGGTAATCTTCAAAATCAAGTACTAGCAAAGAATTTTTAAAGATTCAATTTATGATTATTCTCCCTATTTTTTTGCTTGTTCAAATTATTATTCAGTCCAGAGTTCAAAGTTTATTCCCACATTTCCATAAAAACAAATATACATACATAACATTCATATGTGAAACAAAAAAAAGCTCTAAAGGGGCATAAACATCTTAAAGATGAACAACGACAACAATGTAAAGGCCGCGTCACATATTAGCGAATCGAGCGAACGGATGCCTAACGAACGGCTTTTTTTTTTAAGTCCAGATACGCTAAAATACGCTAAAATTCTTGGCCACAATAGGGTTCTAAAGGTCCTGTCACATATTAGCCGATTGGAGCGAGACTTTAAAAAAATAGCTGTTCCTTAGGCATTCATTAGCTCGATTCGCTAAAATGTGACTGGGCCTTAAGAAGAGAAGAAAAAAAAAATCAAAGAAATGAAGTGAAAATCAAACAGCAATACATGTGTAAAAATGTGGTGGGATAAAAAAATATTAAAGACATAAAAGATTGACCCCGATTCAATATGGTATTGTACATTAAAGTGAATAAAATGAAAGTTATAATAGAAAATACATATGAAATAAGATAAAGACATACAGCAAGCCTGTCATGTTTTAAATGGGTATATGTTTATAAAGAATAATTACAAATTATTGAGAAGGTTATGTTTTCTGTTTATGTTAAAAAGTGTTAAGTGATTTGCGCTGTTTTCTGGTGGTAAATTATTCCGTAATATGAGTCCTTTATATTTAACAAATGTGCTTGAAAAAGAGGTACAACCATAGTAGACTAAAAAATTATAGTTATTTCTTGTATTGTCTTTGTGAGCATTTAGATTCAAAGAAAATAGTACTGAACATTATTGCCTATAGGAACCTTGTAGTCCCTGTATTATGCCTATTGGATGTTTCCAGTTTCAGTATTTAACTGGTCAGCAGTAATTTCTTTGTACATCTGTTCTGGTCCTGTTTTGTCTTCAGTACTGAAGATATTGATATCACTTCTCTTTTTTTTTCCCAGATGGTGCTAGTCAGAGCAGTATGCCTTCAACATCAGTATCAAGTTCAGAACAGCAGAAAGAATGCGAGATAGGTGAAGGAGATGAAGATGAAGAAGCAATAGGTGAAGAAGGAGATGAAGATGAAGAAGCAATAGGCGAAGGCGAAGAAGAAGAAGAAGAAGAAGCAGATGATGATGTTGAAGAAGGACTTGATGATTATGATGAAGGAGAAGAGACGGAAGAGCACGATATCATGGATGTTGGACATAGTTGGGGGGATGATGAGGAGGATGAGAAAGGGATGGTCAAAGATGATAAAGATGATGGAGAGGAGAGTGACAGTGAGAACGAAATGGCCATGGAAATGTTGGAGTTTATGGACAGTGGTACTATACCCAGCTGATGAAGGTTGTCTGAAGGTCCTGTCTTACAGAGGGTTGCAATCGATCCAAAACTGATCGCACCGAAAGTTGAGATTGATATCAGGTGTAACTCTCTACATTAGAAATATGACATTGTAAGTTTCTGAGTGAATAGGTTACTTGTGATTGATTTAGGTCAACTGCAAGTCTGTGTAAGTCAGTACCTGAGAAGTATCAGAAATGTATTTCCTTGAAAATGTATGGGTACATGGCAGTGTAATGTTGAACACGGACGAAAGACAAGAAAATGTTTAAGAAGGCATAATCGCTGTCGAGATTGTGATTGATTTAGGTCAATTGCAAGACAGGACCCAGGAAGTATGTATTTCCTTGAAGATGTAAGAGTACATGGTAGTATAATGATGAATATGGATGAAAGACAAGGAAATGTTTAAGAAGGCATTTTTGCTGGTAAGATTGCAGAGTTCTCATTTCTTTGACAGTGCAGTTGTGTGATGCACAGCTTTTGAGAACAGATGTATAAGACTGCTTTATATCACAATTCCCGCGTCTTTGATCATCTTTTCCCCGCCCGTTCTTTTACATCAGTTTTCACGATCCCCCGTTGTTTTGTCTACAGAGAAACGGGTGGATCAAAGGGGAAAAGACGCTGAGCGGGAAAGATGCTAAAGGCTGCGTTCCAAGTTGGCTCTGACTTTTGATAAGGTGCCTAACCAGTCATTGTGAGAGACAGGTATTTCAGTGTATAAATTGCAAGCTCATAGACAGTGGTACAATGCCCCACCCGAAGAAAGAGTAGAAAGAATTTGGAACAAAAGCTGCCATAACACAAGAATTATGAGAAAGGTGTCTCTTCATGGAGATGTTAGAATTCTTAGGATCACTAGTGCAATGCCATCTCACTGATAAGCACTGACATGGTACCAGAAATAGGCCCAGCGTCGTACGGCATTGTTTCGATTGAGTTATTGCATCAGCTAAAGGTGAAAATATCAGATATAGGTTAGTGTTACTACTGTTTATAAACATTTTTATTGCAAAGTATATTTTTGCCACGATTTAATCAAGATTATGAGAAATGCAGACATACTTTGTTAAAGTGTCGGAAAAAAACTTTGGGCATCCCATTTGGCACTTCATATTCCAGTCATTAGTAAAGTCATGCATAACTTTATGAACAGCTTTATGAAACACCCCAGTTATCATTTTGCATGAATTGAGTTGAAGAACAATGAACATGCATTAGGTATACTGCGAATTTGCATCTGGTTGGTGGAGAGATCCGTAGTAGTGGGAACCGTTTAGACGAGGTTATAGACTGTACATGTTTTACATCTGTCGAGAACCACAAGAATCAATGTACATTATATCAAACAGGGCTCATAGTGCTCTTCTCACACTTATTGTGTTATGGTGTATGTCATATCATCCTATTTATTTTCTTCTTGATGTGCCAAATAAACGATTATGGTGAATTAGCAATTAAAAAAAATGTCCTGTCATCATTCTCTGTACATTACAAAGACCCCCCCCCCTAGTATTTTAGTTTAAAGTGGATGTGGCAGTTTATGCATGTACTGGTACCTTTACTTTTGTACTTATTGATTTAATTGATTTATTCATTTTCAGTTCTATTTTATTCAGGGTAGCCTCTTCAGTTGTAGCAACTGCTATCCTCTAGGGCCCTGAGATAAAAAACAATACATACAATATTAACCCATTCGTGACAGAGGTCCACATTTTGTGGTTTGGCCTAATATCTTTTGATGCAAAGCTCTAAAAATCATACTAAATACATGAGCAGAAAGAGCAAAAATTCTACACAAACTGTGCCCATTTTGGTTGCGTCAATATTTGTTGTTTGATGCTCAGATCTTTTAAAAGGAAAATAAGCATTAAAATCCTTAAATTGGTAATGTGATAGATAGTTTGAAATCACTCTTTTCTCCTGCAAATTGGCAACTTTTTGATCTCTTATCATACTTTTTGTCAATTTATTTTCATTTCAGATACATGATGATTTATAAGAAAAATGCAATATAAAATAATAAATGTTGGTGTTGCCAATTTGAAAAAAAAAGCTGATCAAATTAGGCTTCAAATAATTCCTGTCACGAATGGGTTAACAGAAATATAACAAGTGATATATATCAGTAATAATGGGGATACAGCCGTTGTTTAACCCTTAAGCTGCCTAAGCTCCCTACAGTGATCTGCGTAGCGATGCCAAATACACGTATAGTAGCATGCTCACTCATGCATATTAAACAGTCCTGCAGTAAATCTGGGATAGAGAGGATAATGTGGATGGCACAGTAAGAGTTAAAGTACATCATACATATTACAATAAGAAACATGATGAAATATTTACAAGAAAAGGGAGAAGCATTAACTAGCTAGTGAAAATAGAAACATTCTACAAGAAAAAAAAAAAAGATGGGAGGAAGGAAGGAAAGAATAAAAGAAGAAAACATTGTACATGTAGAAAGACATTAAAACAAGGAGGTAGAGGTTTGCAGAACGTAGGAAAGGTGAGAGGAAAGAACAGATGGAAAATAATGAAAGAAGGAAACCTGAGGTAGGAAAAGTTATTCAAAAGGAAGGAAGCAATAGAAAATATCCCAAAGGGAAAACCAGAAAAGCCAAGTATCCTATGAACTATATCATATATCCTTTATAGGATTTCTGCTGCGTTAGAGACAATTCACACTTGATGTTGAGTAGACCGAGTGAGCTTGCATTGATTGCAAATATCTGCACTTATTTTTTACATAGAAATACAAAATAGAGGTTTTAGAATAGATAATTTGAAGATTATTTTGATGGAAGTGTTAACCCTAAAAGACCCAGGCTATTTCTGGTCTAGTTATCCAGGGGGGGGGGGGGGGTGACATTATGGCCCCCCCCTATAATCTCGGCGCTGGATCGCTGGATCGGCACGAAAATTGGCATGAGGGTAGTGAATGATGTAATCTACAAGGCAATATGGTTAGATTTTATCAAATTGTTTTATTTCATTTTATATTAATTAATTTATGCTATTTTATGTGAGAAATCACAGTTTTGGCGATATCTCACTGAATAAAGCTTTAGGAACATTGATTTTTGGTAGAAATGTTTTTCATAACATGCACGTTGACTCCTTTACTAAAAACATGGGTTATCAATTTTTTTCTGTTATGTATTCTATTTTACAAATTCCTCATGTATTTCTTTGGTTTTTTTAAACGTCTTTGTGTGGGTGTGTGTGTGTGTGTGTGTGTGTGTGTGTGCATGTGTGTGTGTGGGTATGTGAGAGGCCCCCCTATAATCTCGGCCGTGGATCGCTGGATCGGCACGAAAATTGGCATGAGGGTAGTGAATGATGTAATTTACAAGGCTATATGGTTAGATTTTATCAAATTGTTTTGTTTTATTTCATATGAATTAATTTATGCTATTTTATGTGAGAAATCATAGGTTTGGCTATATCTCATTGAATAAAGCATTAGGAACAATGATTTTTGGTAGAAATTTTTTTTCATAACATTCACATTGACTCCTTTACTAAAAACATGGGTTATCAATTTTTTTCTGTTATGTATTCTATTGCTTTACAAATTCCCTATGTATTTCTTTGTTTTTTTTAAACGTGGTGTGGGTGTGTGTGTGTGTGGGTATGTGAGAGTGTGTGTTTGATGTTTCTCACTATTTAGAGAGAGTAATTATTCTTTCTTGACAGTATTCACATGTAATTTTGAAAAGTTTCTGATTTTGCCCATAGGTTTGTACACAGTCATATACAGAAATAGTGAAATTTTAACGACTTGTGTTCGTAATCGTAATCTGACACCGGCACACAGTGGGCCAGGATAGCTCCAAAGTGCGCCAAAATTCATATTCACTCAGTTTTACTCTAATATTATGGTTAAATGATGGGTTTAAGGGTAATCAGATACGTAGAATCCAATGAAAACAATTTCAAACACATGTGACGTCATTAAAACACTGATTTCTGATTGGCTGCCGAAATCAGTGAGAGCTTATGTCTCTATGAGCCATTCGAAGTTCTTCTCAATAAACTTTTGCACGTTATGTCATTGCTTTTCCCCTCTACATATCTCAGTATAATGTACAGAAAGTCTTTTATAGGTATGAATGTACAAAGTAATTCTTCAGGTATCATGGAGTTAACGAACACGATATTGACTGATGAAGTCCATGCATTCTTTTAGTCCATTTTCGTAGGCCTATTGTTCATAACGTAAGAGGAATGCATTATTTCGAAGAGTCTTCGAAATTATTTCCGAAGAATTACCTAGAAGAGGAATATATGCAGATAGATAGATGGATAGATGGATAGATAGATAGACAGAGAGAAAGATATGAATGTGTGTAAATCACAGGAGTAAATAGATTGATGAATATGTCTTGAGACAGATGGATGGATAAACAGAAAAATACCTATAGACCAATTTCACCTCCGGTTTATGTATTTGGCCCTCTATCGGCGACGCCATTGCTGCTGTGGGCAAGCGCGCTGACTGCGATTGGCTCTGTGTACAAAATGAATGTAAGATATGAGATATGCCCTAATATTGTTCCATTTATTTTATTCTAGATCAATAAAATAAAGCATGGATACATGGGTGCATGAGGTAAGACCATGGCCATATCTGACAGATGAAGGTATGATGTATTTTTGTACTTTCGATAGTTTTTCAACTTAGTTTTGTCAGTATAAGTTCGATTGCAGCATAGAAGCCGTAGTAAACGGGAGCCCTCAATCTTACCCTGTTTACAAAGTCATGTTTTCACTCACTAAATTTTACGCCAAAGTACATAATGATAATGTTTCTTGACTTCAAAGTCCTTTCTGTTGATATTTTTACCCACTGGAGACGGATTCCTTCGCATTGCTTACGGAAACCTGTGTAGGGACTACGGCTTCTCACACAAACAGGCTTCATGAATCAAAAGCAAGTGAATTGCGCACTCAGTTAGCTTCCAATTTTTAAACTTTCTCCAATTCTTGTGGCATTCGAGCACCGCACAGCTGCGACCTGAACTTCCCTGACAATTTCTCATTGTAGATATTAAAAGAAATCTGCATATATTGGTCAAAATAGACAAAAAATCGAACGAATGTACATAACCGCTATTGACTTGTGTACTATAAAAGTTGGAGCGCCCACCGCAGTATGTCGAACTGTGTCGAACTGTGTCGAACAGTCTGCTGCCCTCTTGCGTTGTGAAATTGGTCTATAGATATGTGGATGAATAGGATATAGATAGAGGAATACTATACGGATATGGATGGATGGATAGATAGAGAAGGATACGTGTAGATAGATAGGTAGATGAAAAGATAAATCGATTGAATGGATCAGTCATGAGCTCAACACCTTGAACCATGTGTTTTCTTTTAAATGCTACTGGAATGATAACAGATTAGGAAAAAGGAAAATGAAGTGAATAATTAAGCAACTAAGAAAGGGTTTCAGTTGTATGAAAAATTGCATGAAATAAATATTATAAAAGAATTAATGAATAAGTTTTAAGAATTCATACCATGTGCATGGTGTGAATCGTCACCTTTTAGCTGTGAAGTGTAGAATCGAAATCATGTACCATACATATATCGCAGGGGAAAGTTTTAGCTTTAAGTAGTTAGTACACCTTAACCTTTGGAAGAGGGGTTTTTTCAGCAACTAAATCAAGTCCTATAATAATATTTATAAATCTTGTTTACTTCTTATTGAGTTTATGGGACCTTGCCGTGTAAACAGTACCACTTTAGAGAGCGTCTGGCCAACTCGGTTTCATTAGGTTACACTATGGCGCAATTTCTTTTGCATATTGTGCTTGCCCAACGTACCTATACGGCAACCGCGTGTAAAGAGTCATGCGCGCCCCCATGCGCCGCTGTATAATGACGGAGAATCCTTCAGCAGCCGTGCGGCCCAAAATAACCTGATTTTCCGGGTAATGTGCCAGGGAAAATCGGCTCTAACATAAAAAGTGGCAGAAGGTGGCAGCCAAATTTGGTATCAGCTTAAAGCTGAGACATCAGGGAAAACGCTGGTGATAAAATTGATTTGGAAATCCGTGGAAATCTAAACGTTTCTTCTTGATTTATGAAAAACATGGAAAATCAGTCAATTTTGTACGATAATTACCTTATTATATTCACGAAGATTGTGTTTCTATCCATTTTAACCCATTCATACAGTCAAATGAACTATCAGGAATATGTGGGAGCAATTTTAGATCGATAAGTTTAAAACTACATGTTTAAATAACTTATTTATCAAATTGGTCACTATTTGCACTGAAACGCACACTATGTCGAGTTCTGCGGTTTGAAGTAGGAAATCCACACCCTTAATGTACATACCGGAGTTAGATATTTTACTGAAGTATTCTTCAAAGTATTGTCTTTCAATAGGGCATGACAAAAATTGAAAAAATTAAATTGCCCAAAATGACTTTTGGCGCACTTTGGTCTCGCCCTGGCCCACTGTGCGGCACCGTAGGTCCGATCGACATAAATTTGGTATCAAAACGTGTGGGAAGGATCAGAGAAAAAAGTCATTGAATCTCGGATTGATACATCTAGTCGTTGCGGAGTACTGTCAAAAATTCGACAGGGGGGCCATTATGGCCCCCCCCCCCCGGTTATATTAGGGTTTATAAGATGATCACCAATCAGAGATTATGTTGAAAATTTCAAGAAGTGAAGTTTTACAAGATATTTTAGGTAGATGTCTGCTTTGTGGTCAGCACATAGTGTTGGAATGTTGAGCATAATATAGTTTTCTTAATTTTGTCGAGCCACCAAAGGTGGAGTGAGACTTAAGGATCTTTAGCGGCGTCCATCCGTCGTCTGTCCGTCCGTAATGCTTACAAAACTTGGATAATTTTGCAACCGTTTGCCCGTTTGGAACCAAACTTGGATGGTAGATGCTCTATAATAGGGACCTCAATATAATTTGGAGGTCAAAGGTCATGTATGTAGGTCAAAGGTCAAATGAGGTCAAATGTTCACATTTTGAAATGGGGTTAGTAACTATTGAATCAAAAGCCCATTTGTAACCAAACTTAGATGGTAGATGCTCTATATGGACCTGAATTTAATTTGGGGGTCAAATGTCATGTATGAAGGTCAAAGGTCAAAACGTGTGCAAACGCACAATCCTGGTTGGAAGCATCCTACAAAATGAATTATTCATTTTTTATCATGAATATTAAAAGTGCTTACTGCTTAGGTCGGCCTTCTAATGAATTTGGACAAAATGGCGAAGCTTTGTAGGGGCCTGGTATGCTCTATAGGGGCTCTATAATGAAATTTGGTGGTCAAAGATCATGTATGTAGGTCAAAGGTCAAATGAGGTCAGGGTTAGTAACTATTGAACCACTAGCCCATTTGTAACCAAACTTAGGACCTCAATTTAATTTGGGGGGTCAAAGTCATGTTTGTAGCTCAAAATTCAAATGAGTTAAAATTTTAACATTTTCTACTGGGGTGAGTACCTTTTTGTCACCAAACGTGGGACTAAAATTTAATTTGGGAGTCAAAGGTCATGTATGTAGGCCAAAGTTCAAATGAGTTAAATGTTGACATTTTCTACTGGGGTTAGTAACTTTTGAACCACTAGCCCGTTTGTAACCAAACTTGGATGGTACATGCCTTACAGTGGCCTTAACGTTATTTAGGGGTCAAAGGTCAGGTATGTAGGTCAAATGTTAACATTTACTTGCAAGATTCTACTGGGGTTGGGAACTTTCGAGCCATAAGTCCATTTGTAACCGAACTTGGACGGTAGATAAGGACCTCGGTGTAATTTGGGGGTATGAAGGCCATGTTTGTAGGTCAATGGTCAAATGTGGTCAAATTACAATTTACCTATAAGATTGATTGCACACGGATGTGGAGAGACACATTATACAGCTATTGGCTTGTTCATTACTGAAGCCATAATGGGCTGACGGGCAATCTCAATTAGTTAATTAGGTATAGACTATGCATTACCCAACAGTAATCATGTCGATAGCAAAGATGATTGTCTTCATTCATCAGGACAGTCATGCTCACTAAAGCTGGAAGGTGAAATGGCAATTACAAGCAAGGACATGTTTTCATCATAATTTTTTTTTTCATTTTTTTCAATTTTTGCTTGCTTGCTTGCTTGTCAGAGGCTAAATTTTCTCATTAATTACTGCAATTACGTTACATTGTTTTTTATGAGTGGGATGTAGCCAATTGTTATTATACATCCAGCAGAGTCAGATCAGTATTCCTTGCTTCCTGCCGTGGCATATTTCATTAAGTTTTCTGAATTCTCTTCAAATCTTAAGGGACATATGCTAAAAATACATTAATGAAGTAGCGTCCTGGAAGTTGTATGGTTTGTTTTGTTTTCCTTATTTTGTTGTTGTGTTTTGTTTGTTTTGTTTTGTTTTTGTTTTCCACTGGGAGAGCTTCAGGCAGTGGCAGCACCAAGGGGGGGGGGGGGATGGGGGGCATTTGCCCCCCACTCAGAAGCTTTGCCCCCCCCCCCCCCGAAATTTTGAGGACTGAAAAGAAAAATAATACAGTAATTTGTAAATAAGTAGATGTTGTCATAAGCATCATATTCATGCTGTGAAGTGCTCTAAAATACCATTTTCCGCTCTTCAAAACTTGACAATTTTCTAACTCAGTCGCTGTTGGCTTCCTTGCACACTGTTAGTTTGTAATGTAAATGTTCAGTTCATGATCTAGTTTTGATCAATATCTTTGCCCCATTAAGCATTACCTGATTTTACAAAATTTCTCTCTATATGCAGGTGTAACAGAAAAATGTTTATTGGGGCCACTGAAAGCATTGGCGTAGATCCCAGGGGGGATGGGGGATATATCCTCCCTTTTTGGAGGGGTGGGGGGTGGCGTGTACAAATATCCCCCTCACTTTTTAAGGAGGAAAATATATTTTGATTTATCAGTTAGTAAAAATTTTGAATATCTATCATAAACAACCATCATGTTTTAAAATTTTTATTAGAAAATGCAATTGAAAACCCCCAAAAGTGGTTATTTTTGGCTCGCTCGCTTCGCTCGCTCATCATATTTTATAATTTTTTTTTCTAAAATGCGATTACAAACAAGAAAAGTGGCCATTTCGCACGCTCGTCATATTTCAGAATGTTCATTCGAAAATGCGATTAAAAACAAAAAAAGCGGTTATTTTTTCTTCGCTCGCTTGATAAAATTGATATTAAAATGTGTGTAAGAGGAAAAAAAAATTGTCTGAAAATTCAATTATCCCCCCCCCCCACTCCTCAAAGTGGATTTACGCCGGCGACTAAAACTCGCGCTTCACGCTCGATTTTTCCATAGGCACGCAAAAAAATATTTGACTGCCCCTGCCCCCCAGCATTTTCTTTTGCCCTCCATTTGCCCCCCCCCCCCACTTTAACAATCCTGGTGCCGCCACTGGCTTCAGGAATAATTGTTATACCTTGCCAGTTGTTATTTGAAGTAGTAGCGGCAGTATTAGTAGTAGTGATGATAGAAGTAGTAGAACCATCATTTGAAATTGTTTAAGACCACCTGGGAATTTGTGGATTTGGAATGTATTATTTTGTCCCATTGAATGATTACAACATGTTTACTACAGTGGTCAGAAGCATAAAGGTAACGTTATGAGCCCATGAATACGTTGAAAATGTCTGGAAAATGAATATGTTTAATTTTTAGTTATTGCATTATTCCAGTAGCGAGATGCCCGAATATCATGGCATTCTGCAGGACACTGGCGTAAATCCCGGGGGGGGGGGATAGGGGGGATATATCCCCCACTTTTTGGAGAGGGGGGATGGCGTGTACAAATATCCCCCCCCCCCCCCACTTTTTAAGAAAGAAAATATATTTTAATCAATCTGTTAGTAAAATCTTTGAATATCTGTCATAAACAACCATCATATTTTAGAATTTCTATTTGAAAATGCGATTGAAAACCAAAAAAGTGGTTATTTTTGGCTCGCTCGCTTCGCTCGCTCGCAAAATAATTATTAAAATGTGTGTAGGGGGGTCTGTGGGGGTCAGTGAGGGTGTGTGCTTATACTTAAGTGTGAGATCGACAGAAAAAACATCGTCAAAAAAGTCAATCATTCCCCCCCCCCCCCCACTCCTCAGAGTGGATTTACGTCGGTGCTGCAGGAAGATATACATTATGAAAATCATTTGAATGTCAGTGACAAATCTACATTTTAAAGAAAATAGAGCTTTTGTTTGTATAGCTCGCTTCGCTGACTTGTAGGAATAAAATAGTTTAGGACTGCAAGCTAGGCGCCCAAATAGCTTCATATTTGGCAGATAGGTGATTGAATATGTATTTAGATATCTTACAGAGGATTTTATTGTATTTTGATGACGACTATAAAAAAAGAAGTCTTTTTTTTCCTCGCTCGCTGCACTCGCTGGTATGATATTTAGATACATGATGGTTGGGAAAGCAAACGAATTTGGCATGCGAGGTGACCGATTTTAGATATCTTATTAGCCCATAATTTTGATGACGAATTGTCCCTTCTACCTACAAAGGGTGTATATTTCTTCTCACTCGATAGCTGCACTCGCTCGTATGACATTTAGGTACAGGATGGTTGGGTCAGCAAGACCAATTGAGCGAGCGAGGTGACCGAATTTAGATATCTTATAGGCCCAATTTTGTATTTTAATGACGAATTGTCACTCTACCAACAAAAGTGTATCTTTTTTCCTCGCTCGCTGCGCTCGCTCGTATTATGGATACAGCATACAGGATGGTTGGGAAAGCAAACAAATTCGGCAAGCGAGGTGACCAAATGGAATTATAGGCCCATAGTATATTTCAATGACGATTTATCACTTCTACCCCCCAAAAGTGTATATTTTTCCTCACTTGCTGTTTTGGCTCGTATGTTTAGATTCAGGAGTTTCGGAAATAAATAAATAAATGAATAAATAAATAAATAATAAATTTAAAAGAAATCCGGCGAGTGAGGTAACCGAATGTACATTTTCCAAACGTGTTAAGATCATTTCGATGACGAAATAATACTTCTATCGTCAAAAGAATGTGTGTTTCCTCGCTCGCTTGTAATATCTATAAACAGATTTGTTATGCGAGACAGCAAACAACTGGACCAGCGAGGTACCAAAGTAAAGTCACATTTGGCAGCAAGGTGATCATGATTGTCATTCAGATATCTAACAGGCCTACAGTGGTCCTTTCTTTATTACCAAATAACACTTCTTTCTTAACAAGAATTGCTATTTTTGGCTCACTCATTCCGCTTCCACTGGCGTTAATCCCAGGTTGATGGGGGTATATATACCCCACTTTTTGGAGAGGGGGGGGGGGGTGGTGTGTAAAAATATCCCCACCCACCCCTACTTTTCGAAGTAGTGATATTTTTTCAAAGAGATGAAAAGAAAGGAAAAGGGGGAATGAAAAAAGGAGAAACCAGGAAGCGCTCCCTCGCCTCGTATTTTCATATCATAAGCAATGCCGGGTATATTACTATTCTTAAGATATGACATAGCTTTGCATCTTGTCTCTCTATCCAGAGTTTATGTTATTCTTCTACTCATAAATTGTTAGTTAGGCCTACATAGCTGCAAGGATTCGAGCGGCGAGTTGACTAAAAATAGATGGAATTTCAGGAAATGAGGGCCTATGACATTGACCATTATTCCTATACCCTCTGTGAGAAGAGAAGATACCAGTAAATATTATTGTACTAAGCACGCACTATATGAACATGGCGGACAAAGAAAGCGGACAAAATAAACAACCTCTCATTCTACCCTTCACAATGGTTCTGGTAGTCAAAAGAACATCCCTTCACAGCTATTATGTTTAATCATGTAGTTCCAGGTGAATATGCATGTGACACCTGTTCCACATATTTTAGACAATAGCAGTGAAGGGATGTTCTTTTAACTATACCAGAACTATTGTGAAGGGTAGAATTAACAAAACAAAACAAACAAAACAGAAAGGATTCGAGCCGCAATTTGACATAACATAGATGAAATTTCAGGAAATAACGGCCTGCGACAGTGACTATTATTCCTATACCTTCTGTGAGAAGAGAAGATGCCAGTAAATATTATTGTAGGTAACCAAAGCACGAGAAGGGGGTTAACAATACACTAGATCCTGTTGTCAGAATGAACAAAACAAAACAATAAAAAAAACCCAAAATGCTCGCTCGTGAAATATTCAAGCAGCAGATGCCCAAATATCATTTTCTGAAGGGATGTGTTAGTGTTAGACTATTCTCAAATTTCCCAAAAGCCGTGCGGAGAGTCTTAGTCAAACATGGTACAAAGTTTGAGGGTTTATTCCAGTATCAGGAAGAGGATGAAGATGATAATGAAGAAGAGACAGAGAGGGGTCGAAAGTAGTGACAATTAAGGCATGACATCTTTTATAGCCAAATATGTAATATACCGGGCATGTTGGCTCAATTGATAGAGCGTCCGCCTCATGAACGGGAGGTCGCGGGTTCGATCCCTGGCCGAGTCACACCAAAGACTTAAAGAATAAGACCTTCTGCCTTCCAGCCAGGCGCTCAACGTAAAATAATGGAGAGGGGTAATGATAACATTATGTTATGCAGGGCCCGCTGGGAGAGCAGTTGAAAAACCTGAAGCGGCTACCCTTGGTCAATAAAACATTATCATTATCATTAATATTAATATAATATTATTATGAAAAAAATGTACTCTATTTCATCATGTCATTTGCTTTTTGCCATGTGATTGCTGCGTGTCTTCTATACTGTGAATACCATAGATCTACCTAAGTATGTAATTGATCATACCCGCAATAATATGAATATACTCTTCATATACTTCTTTTTACAGTCTATCAAATTACATCTACAAATTAGACCTCATGTGACTTGGTACACACCGATGACGGATCGAAAATAGTTATACCCAACATGGCGTCACGGAACTAAAGGAAAATTATACAATAGACCAATCCCACAACGCAAGAGAGCAGCAGACTGTTCGACACAGTTCGACATACTGCGCGGTGGGCGCTCCAACTTTTATAGTACTGAAGTCTGCGCGTTATGTACATTCGTTCGATTTTTTGTCTATTTTGACCAATATATGCAGATTTCTTTTGATATTTGCAATGAGAAATTATTAGGGAAGTTCAGGTCGCAGCTCTGCGGTGCTCATATGCCACAAGAATTGGAGAAAGTTAAAAAATTGAAAGCTAACTTAGTGCGAAATTCACTCGCTTTTGCATGAAGCCTGTTTATGTGAGAAGCCGTTTCATGAAGAGTTTTGTCGGTGAAAATCACCGACAAATGTTATAAGCTACTGAAAATCCTCGCATCTAATTGGCTGAAAGCAAATTGGTCAGTGAAAATCACTGACAAAACTCTTCATGAAACGCTCCCCTGGAATAAAGTAAAAGGAACGATATCAGGGCATATCTCACTTCTTACATTCATTTTGTACACAGAGCCAATCGCGGTCAGCGCGCTTGCCCACCGCAGCAATGGCGTCGCTGATAGAGGGCCAAGTAACATAAACCGGAGGTGAAATTGGTCTATACAATACCAAAAAAAAAAGGTCATACAATGTGTGCACGGCAACACATTACAGTCACCAAGTCATCACACATTGGCCGGAGGTGATACATAACAAAACGTTTGAACACTAAAATAAAAATGCTTAAAATATGCCGTCTGCGTAATGGCGTAAATGTACGGCGCTACAGTGTTACAGCCATAGAGTTACGTATTTAACTCTATGGTTACAGCCTTAAACTGCAATATTATGTCGTTAGACTGTGATGCCCACATTGATCTAAGGGGATATGACTGGTAATTGGTTCAATGATTACTGGCCTAGAGACATAGTCCGCGGCGCTCAAACACAGAGCAAAATGGGCTGGCAATGTATAGAGTGCAAGTGAATTTATGAAAGTGTAATGAAGTCCAGTGATATGACAGACAAAATTTGCGAGAGAGTCCAAATAAAGTGGTGTTGTGAAAATGTGATAAAGTCCAGTGATGAATATGACAGAGCATTGTGAGAGCGTCCAAATAAAGGGGCTATGTGAAATATCATGCTTGATCAAAAGGGTCAAAACTCATGAACAATGTATAGAGTGCAAGTGAATTTATGAAAGTGTAATGAAGTCCAGTGATATGACAGACACAATTTGCGAGAGAGTCCAAACAAAGTGGTGCTGTGAAAATGTGATATAAAGTCCAGTGGTGAATATGACAGAGCATTGTGAGAGAGTCCAAATAAAGGGGCTTTGTGAAATATGCTTGGTCAAAAGGGTCAAAACTCACGAACATTGTCACATGTCCTGATCTGACCAATCAGATCTGACCTGAACTCGCCCATCCACCATGATTCAGCATCTGATGAAAGTAACTGGTAGGGCTCCCCCCCCCTTTAACTCCTCATATTCTACACAAACATACAAAGACATAGGAAGGTCGACGAAAGCATGCCCCCCCCCCTCCTTTTTCAACCTCTACAGCCTTTAACTCCAGTCTATTCTTACTTCTTCCTCTATAAAACAATGGCAATGCCATGAGACATATCCCCCATTTTCTCTGGTCCTGACATTGTTCATACATGTAGTTTACTGGTACATTGTGTGGCTTATAGCATCTTCCTTTGTATCATTCTCTTCTTCAATCCCACAAGTCCTAGTACACACTCTTAGATATCTGCTCCATCCCAGCGTTGTACTCACTGGTCTTGTAAGTCTTATCATCCATGGTGGGCCTATACAGGGTCCATGTCACCCCATCCCCGTGAATCATCCTCGGGATGGATACCCCCCCCCCCCGTTTTTTTTTTTTCAGCCTCTACAGCCTTTAACTCCAGTCTATTGTTATGAACTTCCTCTATAAAACAATAGCAATGCCATGAGATATATTGACTTCCGTTTCCGGAAGATTCCACTTGTTAATCCATTATTATTTCTGGTTTTGTTTTAGTGGAAGTGACGGTCAATAACTAATTAAAATTAATTACCCTTAATCCCTTAATCCCTCTTAATCCCAAATCCTTTCCAGAGGGCCTATCTTTGCTGCTCAAAGCCCAGCTTGATTAATCACCGTAACTGCCTGTTTTTGTATTTTGAATATTTTGTCAATTGAGGTCGTATTGCAATTTCCCCAGGCCAGTATTCCATAATTCATGAGGTGCGACGAGAGTAGAATATAATGTTTTCAAAATTTAATCGGGGAAAAATATTTGAGCTTATTTAGTAGTGAGGTAGTGAGATAGTGAGGTGACCAAATTTGCCATTTAAATATCATTAGGCCTAGAGTATATTTTGATGACAAAAAAGACTTCTTTTACAGTAAGAAGTCGTTGTATTTGGCTCGCTCGCTTCGCTCGCTCGCAAAAAATAAACAAATATTATATTATTGGGCGGGGACGGGCGAAAGGGTGTGCCTTTTGGCGTGTGACCAAGAAATCTCGGCAAAATATTTCAATCATCCCCCCCCCCCTTCCCGCACCTCAAAACGGATTTACGCCGGTGTCCGCTTCGGATTTCTTATAGACCAACATTGTATTTTGATGACAAAATAACACATCGATCTTTCTTAACAAGAAGTTTCAAGAAGTACATATTTTCGGTTTGCTCGGTTCGCTCGCTCGCAGAATTGAAAAACAGAGTGGTTCATATAATCTAAAAAGAAGCATCATTCCCCCCCCCCCCAAAAAAAAAAAAAAAAAACACTTCGAAATCCCTAAATGTTTCATCAAGATAATAAAAATCTACACCTGCGATATTGTTTAAAATAACTTGTGTTTTGTGTGAGAGGGAAGGGGTACTTAGATTTGACTTAGAATGCAGCATAACTGTCAGCAAATTTAGGCCTTACACCCCTTCATGTTTCCCGAATACTGAAACACTGCTTGCTAAAGGTGCGGTAACCTAACATGTGGCTCAGCGGCTCAGCACCCCCAGCGCCTGTGAAAAAATCGTTCCCATGGGCCTGAAAGTCATGTGTAACTTTACGAACAGCTTTATGAAGCACCCCCCCCCCCCCCGGTACCAGAACGCGCCTTTTGCTATTTTGTGAATATTGCTTCCTCTTGAATATGCATTACACGAACTATTGGCTTCTTTTGTAATTAATGTTTGCATTGTGTAAAAAGGGCCTTGAGCACCATTTTAGATGGATATGCTGCGTAGTATATGTCTTTAGTATTACTACTATTATTTTATTATCACTATTATTATGATCATCATCATCATCATCATCATCATCATCATCATCATCATCATCATCATTATTATCAATATTTTCACCGCTGGTATCTGGTGGGGGGGCCTTCAGGTTTCACCGCACCCCCCCCCCCCCCCCGCTAAAAAGAGGAAAATTCGGTGTGGACAAAAATTGAGGCACAGCTGAGTGTACCATTGATATAAAAACTTCTTACACATTTTCATTATAAAAAAGAAAAAAAAAATGCTAGCTCGCTGCACTTGCTCGCAACCCATTAATATTCGGGTGAGATAGGTCAGCCCCGTAAAAAAATTGCCTCATTACAAATTGACCATCAACGCAAGTATATTGGATCACTGCAGCGACATTTACACAACTTGTCATTTTTTTTAACGGGGTCCGCCCACTTGACCGAAGGCCCGCGAGGCCGACTTTTCTCGTATAGTATTTTCCTTCATCACAAATAATGCGCTATCGGTATATGAAATAATTATGTCTCCTTTAGCATTGTTTAGTCCTCGTTGCCGTTTAATAATTATCAAACTTCCTTCTGGCACAGGAATTGGTCAGAGCGGTGTGATATTATAGATTACAATTTGCTATTTTCGGCCTCGCGGGCCTTCGGTGAAGTGGGTTGTCACCTTTTAACAAAGCCTGAAATATATATACAGAACCTCCTTGCCGAAAAAGGGAATGACTGGGTCTCTAACTGGGTTTGAGGATTACACTGTGACAGGCCTCTAATCCAGCTCTAAACCTATGAAACAGGCTATCAGACCTGGTTCCGGAGGAACGAAACGACTAGTCAATTTGTTCCCAAGAACAGCATTGCCAGGTTCAAAATGTTGTATTATTGTACTAGAGAGTCAAAATTATCTTTTTTTCAGAAAATTATCGTAAACACAGCTGACTCTACAGTATATACGCTATGCATACGATTAACGGCCCCTTAACTTTAGGAAAACTCATTGTACTCAATTGTACTCAGTGTAGGGGCCTACAAGACGCGAAGACGGGTTAATTAACCGTCAGGTATGCAAAGTAAGCATGTAGGATGGGGGGTTGGGTGTCCGGACACGTAACAAAAATGAAGCCTTCTTTTTTGTCTTTGGATTAACAAAAACTATGCATTGATTTGTGCTAATCATCATCAATATTTGTTCGCTATAATATTGTCTAACAGTTTGTGCTAAAACGTTGAAGAGATTTGCTTGTGAACTTTTTCATTTGGCTGTTTAAAATGGACTGTCCGGATACACAACCTATCCGGACACCCAACAACTGGGTATACTTTGAGTAGGTTGAAATGACTATGACTATCACATCAACTGAACCGAGGGCGGATCCATGATTGGCTGGTGAACATTCAGGCGATTGGTTCCAAAGGATCCAGTCGCCTGCCCGGAACAATTCGTCTATGACACCGGCCCTCAAGGTAACATATATCGGGAGGCCCGCAGAGAAAACTCTGCAAATAGACCTGTTTACTGATTTTATGCAGTAATATGCACACTTGATGAACAAAAGTTTCCCTTGACAAAAGCTTGCCAGAGGCTTTGCCCAACATAGCAACAATTAATGTATGCAAATTGGATTCCATCTATTCAGATGCTATTATGCATCACAGGTGAACTGAATAGTTGGTAACCGAGGATTCTGGGGAGAAGCGTGCATAAATTTGAATACACTAGTAAAAAGGTCTATCTCCCTTTGTAAGTTCATGGCTGCTGGAAAAGCAAGGACGAGGACACTTAAAGCTGCTGATGATAATAGTCTCATTAGCGTGATGGAGTTGATTATCGAATCGAGAAAAAAATTAATAAAGTAAAAACGTTGTGTGGTACATGTACCAGAGAAACGAATTTTCTCATCTTCTGCTGCTGATTAAATTGATTAGATATATATTGATGCGTAATGAATAGATCATAAATGATCATGCCCAACTACCGTGAAGTTTAGAGGATAATATTATTGGATCAATAATTTCTTTATTATGTTACCATCGATCACATCGTTTGTTATTTCGTGTATATGATGTTGTTACGGTTTCAATTCAGTTTGTGTTTGCATCCGTTTTTATGCATGATGTTAGATAAAAAGTGTATGATATATATATAAAGAGAGAGAGAGAGAGAGAGAGATAGAGGTAGAGATAGACAATGACAATTATTTTATTGGACCCATGTCACCCTCATTCGGGTATTGGGGACACTGTCATGAGAACGGAGCAATAAAATCATTTTCTTTTTTTTTGCAATTTAAAATATTTACAAAGTATTTACAAAAAAAGCTATCTACAATATGATATTTACAGAGTAGTGAGATAATACATCTGTTCCGGTAGCGATTGCTCCCATAACCGAAAAAAGCCAAACTTGACAACCTAGTCTTAGATGAAACTTTCTTACCATCCATAAACAAATCCGTGGCTCTTATTTCATGGCATCATAGAACTTACATATCAGCATGAGAGCAACCGAGGTGATGCTGTAAAATAAAAAGTGTACAATAAAAAGTGAAATAGTAATGATAATAATGATAGTATTATCAAGAAGAAGAAGAAGTAAGTATTCCGGTAGAATTAGAAGAGGGAAAAGAATTAGTAACAAGTAAGGAGAATAAGAAAATAAAAAGATGAAAGCAATGAAAATAAGAGAAGGAAGAAGTATAATTGATCATGCTCAACTACCACACACACACGCGCGCGCGCGCGCACACACCCTCACATACAAGAAGTAGATGATTTGCATGATGAATAATCACGTAATCCTATAAAGCACTAATTAATCAGCAGCGTATTATGACAAAATATGACGTGATGAATTTCGATATATGAGGAACTATCTGATCGTGTACTATGTTGATGAGTAATGAATTTTATGAGGTACCACGTCATAATATTTCAGACCATATAGCAACCAAATACGTGATATATTATGCAGAATGATGTTAATAATTATGTTGTATGACGAATTATGTGAATATGAATTATATGAATTATATCAAGATGGATTGAAATGTGTAAATTACAGTAGGGCCAACAAGCCACCACACCCCCTTCCCGTATATACAGTATATGGACCCTCCGATGACTATAGATTAACACCATCACTGGTAATTAGGTGATGGTATTGCATTTTCATGGGAAAGTTCTAGATGATCTCACTTAGCGTTGTTATTTCACACAGATCATTCATTTGTTCGATATAAGTTATTCAATTGTCCTTGCACTCATTTATAAAATAACTCAGTTGTATTGTTCATAATTATAGTTTTCTACAAAACCCTTATAATGTTCGTTTCTCTGCTTCACTTCTATCACTTGTCTCACTTGCCTTTTTCCCTCTTCCTTGTTCTGTCTATCAAGCAGTTTCTCTGTATGATATTATGTCTTTTGTTTATACTTTTCTGCATCAGTAGTAATTTCAGCATATCAGCCAGAGGGAAACATCTACAAAGATGCTTTTAACTGACATGATTCGTTCTCTCTCTCTCTCTCTCTCTCTCTCTCTCTCTCTCTCTCTCTCTCTCTCTCTCCCTCTCTCTCTCTTTCCTTCTCCCGTTCTCTCTCTCTCTCTCTCTCTCCCTCTCTCTTTGCGTTGTTATAGCATCACTAGGAAGAATACCATTCTATGATCAAGTCCTTTTCTCAAGCAGTAAGCTTTCCAGTATCGATAAAACTTTTGATTCTATTTCAGTATACTTTCTGGTCGTATGCCGTTTCCAAGGCAGGTGATTCATAATACCGTATTTTTCATTTATTGTGGCGACAAGAATCTATAACCCAGAATTTATGGCATAGCAAAATTGAGTTGCCACGATATAGCATGCAAGTCAACTGCGCAATAAAACAATGAAAACTATGCAACATCGCTATACCATGGATATACCTGCTTTAAAAAGGTTATAAAGTTGAATTATGGTCTGACGATTACCATGACTACAAAGGGACAGAAATATTGTTATTTTCCTCACTGTGTTCAAGCTTTATTAGTTGCTCCTTTGAAGAAAAAAAGTGCCCCGTCCCTTGAAAGACGTTCCACCAACCCTGACTTGTGAAGTTTTTTTTTGTTTGTTTTTTTTGGGTTTTTTTTTTGTTTTTGTTTTTTGTTTTTTTTTACCTAGATAACTGTCGTGCCCGGTGTGCCCTCTCAAAATCCATTGTCAGCTAGTCTTCATACCATATTCACCAATTCCTACCAGCAACATACTTCACAGGCATTGGCGTAGACAGGCCCTCATTACGGGGGGGGGGGATGATTCCACCATAGATATATATTTATCATATGCACCCATTTCAAAAAGTGGGGGATGCATTACCCCCCCCCCCCCAGGGCTACATACATCGACTCCTTGAAATGCCCTTTCTGTCCAAGAACGATAAGCATCGAGAATAATTTTCCTACCTATGTTGACTCTCACATAACATGTAAGTACACTGGAATGATATTTACCTTTCACTGAATGTAGTATGGTGGCCCTGAAGTACACTCAACAACAGGTCATGTGCGACGTGCATTTCGCGGTCAACTTTGCACCCCAGTCGCGAAATTCGCGACCCATGACGCGAAATTCATGACCCGTGACGCGAACTTCAGGGCCCGGGGGCATATTTTTTTTTTACACTAGAGTTCTGCCTTATTCGCGATAAAATTCAGGAAAACCGGTGGTAAATGAGGCTAACTCTAAGCACATGCACGCACACAATGTAGCAACAAATACGGTACGAACAGGGAGGTGAGAAGAGATTATACATGTACAACTGCTAGTGGGCTTACGCGACAAGGTCAAGGGAAGCAAGAAAATAATTGAAAAGAGAAAGGATCACAGATTGAAGGGGGAACAAAGAAATACATAAGGAAAAGAGGTGATAGACTGAAGGGAAAGCAAAGAAATACACAAGGAAAAGAGCAGGGGAGAGAATGAAGGGAAAACAAAATACATAAAGAGGTGATAGATTAATGGTAAAACAAATAAACACGTAAGGGAAAAGGCACGGGAGAGACTGAAATTAAGGAAAACAAAGAAATACATAAGGAAAGAGCAGGATAAACAAAAAATGTTAATAGATAACAATAAATACATAGATAGAGGCATGGAAATCAAAGAATATACATAAGGAAATACAGTAAGAGAAGAGGAAAGAGAAAAGATTGAAACAAACAAGGAACTTTTAGAAAGAGAACAGAAGGTATGACAGAAGGAGAATACTGAGAGAGATTGGAGGATGGAAATTCACAGAAAACCTAAATTTAAGGCGTTGAAATTGATGCACTTTGCTATCATGATACTTTTATCTATTTCCGAATGTACACAGACAGCAACAAGTATACCCCCTCCATACACACTCAAACTCATTGGAGTCACACAAAGAGAAAAGACTGAAATAAACAAGGAAAATAGAAAGAGAAGTACAAGAAGAAGAGGAGAGAAGGGGACCTGTTGACTAGAAATTGCAGTCACGCATCGTAGCCTATAATCAGAACGCGATTCTTGTTTTTTTTTCCAGTTTTAATAGAAAATAATGATAATAATAAGTGGATTTATATAGCGCCTTTTCCAGAGGATACAAGGCGCTATCAATATACGTCTAAGAGGAATATAGAGCATTATATGGTTTTTAGAATCTTTTTCTCACGTATACCTAGATCAGCCACTATAGACATTGAGTTTCTGGTCGATCTAAGCAAGCTGCCAGTTTATTATTTTTTATCATTTTTTAAAACTTATTACCATTATTATCATTATTGTTATTGTTATTTGGCATGCAAGTTTTTAAGGCACTTTTACGGTATAGTAAAGTGATGCATTGGTGAATTCAGAATAGGCATGTAAACAATCTGAACATTTTACTACTTTAACGTTTCTTAACTGTTCAATTCCCAATGTCATGTATAAACAGCATTATCCTTTCAAAATCTATGGGTATTCGAGGATTCTGGAACCATATACAGCATTGTATTATGTTGCTCTATTGGAGAAAACAAGGAATGTTTGATTTGTCATATGTTCTGATTAATGTTCTAGTGTTCTACTCACATGTTCTGATTAAACTAAAGAATGCTTATTCTGCCCGTATCATTGCTTGAAAGCAGCAGGATTTGAACCCCGTTTAAATGATGAAGATGGAAGAATGGATTGGGAAAAAAAGGTTAAATGAGAATAAATAAGTATAATGCAAAAGTGAAATGGAAAGATAAAGCTAAATAGAATAGAAACAAGGAAAGACGTGATGGAAGAAAAAAAGGAAAGAAATATTTTCATGATTATAGGGAAGGACAGAAGACAAGATGAAAGACGGTGGACTAGAGGCAAACAGGAAAAAAGAAAGACATAGAAAGATAGAACTGCTTAACATTGAATTGTATCAATATGTAAACATAATACATATTTATATTAGTAATTGCACTCATGTCAAATAACTCCAGTATAGAACTATACAAATTTTCAAATAAAATGTCAGAGTTATCTTCACTTTATTCTGTCACCATTACATTTTACACCATTTCATTCCATGCGTACCAAGTAATGATTGTTGTGGTTGTAACAATTATTTCACATATTAACCCAAATATTTTGATATTTGAAAAAAATATCATTAATGATGGAGACTGGCGAATTTAAACAAAACCGTATAAATAATGTAGTCCAATATATAAGGTGTAGCAGTAACTTTCTACATGTAGGATATTATGTGATTTACTTCTTTGTTTCAATTAAAACAACTTTCATATTGATTATATCAACATAATATAAAGTGAAAGAAAAAAGTTTCTTAATGAATAATTTTTATGTGATTGTGTGATTGTTTATGTTTGTAAATGTGATGAAAAATATTGATGATAATAACAAATCAGAACGGATGCAAACACACTCTACTAACCATGAAAAAAAAATCCAATATCCGTATGATCATACAAATTATATTGCAAGAGAGAATCGTTCCGAAATCATATAATATAATAGTAAAATAATAATATTAAAATCTATGGCAGGCTAACGGTAAATGAACCTACGTTTAGCCAAAAGGGAAGGGGCAACGGGAGCGATCACCCCCATCCAAATACGCAAAAGGGGAAAAAAGAATGTGAGCAAGAAAAAAGGGTAAAAGAAGGTAAGAAAAAAGAGATTTTAAAAAACGACGACAAAAACCTCTGCATCCTTCCCATGCACTGACCTGTATACTCCCACCAAGGGAACGCACTTGGTGCACAATATATAATTCGCAAGTTCCGCATGCACATCACTACACCGCCCCTAATGATTTTTTTCTTCTAAAATTGTAACTGAGAGTAATTATCAATTATACATTTTTAAACAAATACATTTTCAACAAATGGCTACAAATACTGCTGCTATTATATTATATTGCTCTATTGGAGAAAATGACTCTTTTTCTACTAAGATTATAACTGAGAGTAATTATCAATGATAAATTTTTAAACAAATACATCTTCCACAAATGGCCACTAATACTGCTGCTATTGTATTCTATTGCTCTATCGGAGAAAACAAAGAATGTTTGATTTGTCATGTTCTAGTTATGTTCTAATCACATGTACTAATTAAAATAAAGAATGTCATTTGTCACGTTCTGGTTAATATACGATGCGTGACTGCAATTTCCAATCAACAGCTAGGTCATCTGGTTATACAATAAGAACCCATGATGAATTCTTCGTCACATATATATATGAAATTATAACTGAGAGTAATTATCAATGATAATTTTTTTAACAAATACATTTTCCACAAATGGCCACTAATACTGCTGCTATTGTATTCTATTGCTCTATTGGAGAAAGCAAAGAATGTTTGATTTGTCATGTTCTAGTTATGTTCTAATCACATTTTTTTTTAAAAATCGCATACTGTTAGGATGTTTCTGTGAACCAGAAAGTTGAAATATTCTATATCAATAATTCTTGCAAGCTTTAAACCTGTATCCATTCATACAGGCCCTGTGATGATGACTGAAAATGCATTTCTGGCACACCTGTTTCCTTGATCATACTGGCTCCAATTTGTGTGACTTCTTCAACTGGGGGGGGGGGGATATTGTTGCTGTCTGTATGCATTGTATGAAACAGATTAGCGTGTCAGAGTGTCAGTAGCAAGGAGCATCTTTCTGTGAATTTCTTTCCCCTTCCGCCCGCCCGTCCGTCCGTCCGTCCGTCCGCCCAGTTTTCGTCCTCGCGATAACTTAAGAACCGTTTGACGGATCAACTTCAAACTTGGCTCGTGTATGTATATGGGAGGGACAATGATCTGGTTAGATTTTGGAGTCTCAAGGTCAAAGGTCAAGGTCATAGAGGTAATAATACACATTAAAATGGCTCGTTCTCGCGATAACTTAAGAACCATTTGACAGATTGGCTTCAAACATGGCTCATGTATGCATATGGGAAGGACAATGACCTGGTTAGATTTTTTGGGTCTCAAGGTCAAAGATTCAAAAGTCATAGAGGTCATTATGTATATAGAAATGATTCATTCTCGCGATAACTCAACAGCCATTTGACGGAGCAGCTGCATTCTTGGCACATGTATGCATATGGGAGGGACAATGATGTGGTTAGATTTTGGGGTCTCAAGGTTAAAGGTCAAAGGTCACAGAGGTCATTATACACATGAAATTCTTTCTTGCGATAACTTAACAACTCTGTGACGGTTCATCTCCAAACTTGACTCATGTATGCATATCTAAGTCTTATAATTGTCTCATTAGATTTAGGGGTCACAAGGTCAAAGATGTCATTTTATACATGAAAATCAACATAAATGTGCCATATATTTCCGATCTGGCAATTGCGGAGGCATAAATTTAGACCGCGCGTGGTCGAGGATTCATCTAGTCTTTAAGTTATTTTAGCACTGGCTCTAGATCTATTATCCCTCATCAAGATCTCCGGCCTGCTCCTATCCCTACCCCCGCCTTTACTATAGACTTCGCTGCCCGTTAAAAGGAAAGCTTTTATCAGAATAATGAAAGCTATACCTTTGGTCTGTCTTTCTAAGAACCGGAAGTGGGGGGGGGGTATCAATAGGTTCTTTTGGTTATCCTTTCTTTGTCCTCGTTTTTTAGCTCTTAAAAGTCATACAACACTCAAGCCTTTTGAAAACTTCTTCTTTCTTTCTTTCATAGAGTTTCACTCTTTCATCCAGGCGTCCACTTATCTTCCTCCCGGCTCAGCCCCATCCACACACACCTTCGCCCTTGGATTCCTTCTTCAACATGTTCCATACTGTCATCCATTTATTTACACTTTCCCCGAGTTTTACAAATGTCCAAGAGAGACATCCCTAAGAAACCGATGTCGTGTCAACAAGCTTCTTCTTTTCTATCTTCTATTCCGTTAACTCGCTCTCCAATAAACCACAACCTTATTATGTTTATTTTGGTCTAATTGATAATGCACCAATTATCAACATGAATTTAGATAGATTCCTGGCCCTCTGTTCCTTTCTTTCTTTCTCATTTCTTTCTCTCTCTTTCTCTTTCTCTTTCACCGTATCTCTCTCTCTCTCGTTCTTTCATTTAAATTTGGTATCATGTTAAAATCTAAATTTGCATAAAAAACGGATTACATGTATTAATCAAGGGGCGTCCATTTTCTTATTAATACGAGTCTTTCGAGAAAAATATTTTCATTTTCGATAACTTAATTTTTTAAAATCAAAGTTTACAACCGAAAGCGTCATTGACGTATTATCGCCACCATCTTCTCTACAGTAATAATTTTCACCAAAATTATGAGACGCACAATACACCAAAACGCCTTCTTCTTCTCCTCCTCCTTCTTTTCTCTCCCTCTCTATCGTTCCTTCAAGCACCATCTACATGGTGCTTGAAGGATCGCCATCTACATGGTTACACCATCTACATGGGAAATGACAAAAACAAGTTCGAGCATTATTCAAAGGCGACGGAAATTTATCTTTACGTTTATTTAGACGATTTTTTGTACGATCGTATGCCCATTCATAGTTTCCTTCGGTTAGGCTTTATTTTTTTTTCTTAAAAAGAAACTCACACACACAAACAAAGAATTCTCCAACAGTCTACTCCTTTCTTCTTCCTCTCGCCTTCTTATCTCTAGTCCCCTTTTTTCTCTGCCTGATAATAAGCTTCATCATGTTCACTGAGTGTTTGGTGCTTTTAAAGAATTAAAAATAGCCCTGGCAAATTCCGACCAGAATATTGAGTTTTCGTTTTTCTACAGCACATCACATGAATAATTTTGACAGAGATTTGTCTTTATTTCCATCATCGATAGACTCGACTCTTTATCAGTTTGAAAGGGAAATGGAGATTTAAAAATATGACGGTACCCCCTTTTGAAACGCCAGCTCCATTAAAGGTTCTAGGACAACTCCTCCGGAGGTGTTTTTTGTGTTTTTTGTTTTCCTCTTGACTGTATGCATACAACTAAGTTTCAGCGGCTCGCACCTTACAAGATTGCTGTAGCCTGCTCATCCTTTTTGTTCAGTCAGATCACCTTTATTTCGTTCGGTTTCTCATAGAATGGGAGCCTGTCCCGAAATAGTCACCCCATTTTACATATGAGATATGACCACTTAAAGTTACTTAGACCATCCATCCCATTCATAAAATGCTTGTCAAACCGCCGGGGGGGGGGGGTAGTCCCCACACAATAAAACGCTTTAAACAACCTGGCTTCCTGTATGAACTGATCAGGTATTAATTTAAAACAACTGTGTAGTTTCAAACAGCACTGTTCATTTCTTTAATATTTATTGTTCAAAGAATTGAACACTGTTGTTTAACTTTTTAAACACTTGTTTAAACTTTTAAACAACACCTGACAGTAAACCATGGGTGTGTAACATAAATAGATACAATCAATCTTACAATCAATTGTATCTCTTTAGTACATGGTTTGCCATAGACTTACGATTGATATCAATCGTAAGATTGATTGTATGTCTTATGTTACACCCCCTCAGGTTGTATAAGATTTATACAAGTTGTTTAATTTCATCCTTACCGTGCAGGGCCTCCCATAAGGGCCACAAAGTCGGGTTGATTTCACCCCACCCAACATATGTATCGAACTTTGTCAGGAGGATGAAGTATGACTCTACATTACCAAAACACAAAAACTGACAAAGTTTTCCGTCGGGAGGGGTTGTCAGACGGCTCCTGCAAATGGGGAAAAAAACTGCACCCCGGCCAGAAGAAAAATACATTACTCAAGATTTTTCTGCGTGAATTTGTGAGTTATCATGGTGGGTAAGTAAGGATATGGATTTTCTCTATCATTGAGAACACTTTGGGGACCTAAAACCTATGTTGAAGGGCACTTTGGTGTTTTTTTCTGGGCAGTGTTAGACCCATTTCCTGAAGGAAATATTGGGCAGTTTTACATTATTTTTGGAATGTAGAGCCATAGCTCTTTCTTCTGACAAAATTTGATACTCGGGCCTTACGTGGAATATGTTTCCTCATTTTTAGGGGCCGTCTGACACCCCTCCCGACCGAAAATTTTGTCAGTTTTTGTGTTTTTAGTAATGTATAGTCATAAAACTTTCTACAGACAAAGTTTGGTGCACTGTAAGATGGGGTGAAATCAACCCGACTTTGGAGCCCTTTTGGGAGGCCCTAGGGGCTACCCCCGGCGGATATGTTCGGTCTGACAGGCTTATGTCGAAAGCTGCGTGCGCGGAGCGGGATGGGAGCGGGGAGGGAACGGAGATGGCCGCACCCTTTCGAGAGAAGCCCCCCCCCCCCCGGTTGTCTCGAAAGGGTGGGTTGCGTGTGGGGAGTGAAATTAACGCACCATTCGTGGAAACCGGGGGGGGGGGGGGGGGGGCTTGTCTCGAAAGGGTGTGTTGAGTAGTCTGATGTACCAGCCATTTTTTGTTAATGTAAGTAAAAAAAAAAAAAAAAAAAAAAGTAGGAAAGGAGACAGGCAGTTGGCTATCACCTGATGGGGTGTCCAAGGCAGGCGCAGATCCAGGGGGAGGGGGGGGGGGGGGGTTGGGGCGAGCTGGCCCTGGCCCCCATTTTTTCAGCCCATTTTTGACCATTTTGGGTAGCTCGCTCTCCCCCCCCCCCGAAAAAGGAAGGGGCCCCCCCCCAAAAAAAAAAAAAAAAAACGCCGAAATGGGAAATGTAATTTACAACCTTTTTTTTTTTTTTGCTTGTCGTGAGATTATAAACAAATCTTCCATGGCCATGCCCCCCCCCCCCTCAAATCCTGGATCGGTGGCTGGTCCAAGGATCCCCCAAAATATACATGTGGGAAAGAATTTCCCCCTTTTCTGTCTGCTAGAATATTATGGTGGGATGCATAAAACGGGAGAAATGTGTGCCCCACACCCCCCCCCCCCCCCAAGAAAAGTGAATAGGCATTTTGTTTATGAGTATTTTTACACTCAAGAACGCAGAAGCAATCTTATGCACCCGCACACACACACACACACCCATACACACACATGTGACACATAGGCCTATATCAACGTGAAGCATTTTCAATTTGGGGAAATTACGCATCTTGCTAGATTGTGAACCATCCTGTTTTTCTTTTAATTTAAATAACAAATTTCTTGTTATGAGAGACGTGTTTAGTTATGAAAATACACTATAGGCATATATGATACCTAAAAAATATGGTTACCTCGCAGCCAAATATGAACTCTATTTTGTCACATCGCTGGTCCATTGTTGCCGCCCCCCCCCCAAAAAAAAAAAAAAAAAAAAAAAACACTCTGTTTTTTTATATTACTGTTTTTTTATGGTTGAGTAGTAACCCCTTCGGCAAATTACACTATGAGCCCATGAAACACACATTATCTATTCGGTCTCATCTCACCGAATTCGTTTGCTTTTCAAAACCATTACTATCAAACGAGCGAGCGCAGCGAGCGAGGAAAAATATACCCTTTTTCCATATGATGAAAGTGTTATTTCGTCATCATGATTATATGATAATGTGATAATAATGTGATATGCGCTATACAAGAACAGAATATCATTATTATAATTATCATCAGAATACACTATAAACCTGTCCTGCCTGTATATCTGAATAATACATCCGATCACCTGTGTGCCGAATATGACACTGTTTGCAGTCCGAATCCATTCTGTTTCTACCATAGCGAGCAAAGTCAACAACCGATCCTGGCAAAATTGTATGGATTCGTCCAAAAAAAAAACTGTCAACCACCTCGCTGCCCGAATATAATGATATGTTGGTATCTCGCTGCTATAATAAGCTATTTGCTGCCCGAAATCATCTTGCATGTATCTTTTACCAGCAAGAGAAGCGAGCGAGCTAACGAAAACAATGAGGGTTTTTTTTTTATATCTAGGGCTTTATCTCCTGAAAGTGTATCTATTTTAGGTCAACTGCCCGCTCGATTTATTGGAGTGACATCTTGTATAGTTATATTACTTCCTATGAGTAGAAGAATGGTATAACATTAGATAGAAACACGAGATGCAAACCGATTTCCTTTCATAAGAATAGTAATTATCATCGGCATTGGTTAAGATACTTAAATGTGAGCGAGCGAAGCGAGCGACCGCTTCCCAGTGTCCCATTTTCTTTCTTTTTCCTTGTTTTCCACTTTCATTTCTCTTTCTTCCTTCCTTTTCCTTTCTTTTCTCTTTCTTTTTTCTTTTTTCTTTTCTTTTTTTTTGGTTCGGAAATTATTGGGGGGCAAAATGAAATCTTTGCCCCCCTGCCCCCCCAGGATCGACGCCTCTGAGCCTTAGCACTCATTAAGATAGATACATGATAAATAAAGTTAGATTTGGAGACATCTAAGATTCTGCCCTTAAAGGCAGTGATAAATTTTCAAATATTGCTGTCATTGGGGCACTTTTCAATACAGCCAAAATGGTATTAAAGTGAAAGTCTTTTCTGAAGTATATTTGCCCCTAAACATTCTGCGTCTACATTATCGAATTACCTGAGATTCACTTTTCAGATGGGAAGTTGGCCAATATGAAAAATGCCCTTCTGTATTTTTTTTACAGATTACTCCCACGGCACTGAGGGACGGAATCTATGATGTCTTCACATTTAGATTTGTTTCTCCTATGTTATATCTAAACGTGTGCCCAAAATAGTCCTTTTATCACAATATACATATAGTTTGGGGGCTGTTTGGAAATCAATTGAATGCCCCCTTTTGAGTCTCAATCGTCCATATCATATGCCTGATATTTATTGTTATATGTAATTTTGGACAGTGTTTAATAATAATAATAATAATAATAATAATAATAATAATAATAATAATGATGATGATGATGATGATGATGATACTACTACTACTACTACTACTACTACTACTACTAATAATAATAATAATAAACAATTATAATAAAAGGCCGCTATGGTGTCACTTTTTAGGGATAGTCCCCTTGGCTCCTAGGGGCAGAATCTTAGATGTCGATCTCCACATCTAAATTTGTTTATGTTTCATAATGTTTGCCAAATTTGATGCTCTTATCACAAAATACACATTTGGTCGGCTATGCCGCCCCACCATAACCACATCAAGCCACTTTAGGCCCCTCCACTATAATATGAATGTTAAATCACTGCATCATTGAATTACTCTTTTTGTATTGGTTTTCGTACTACCGTTGTTTATATGATTGTAATCAACATGTGTTGTTTCATAATGTATAGTTTTCGTATTGATTGATTGATTTCTGTGGAAAATAAATTGAAAATGAAAAGTGAAACTTGAAAAATTAAAGTATCATGCAAAATTTCTTCCACTTTCCATACTTCTAATACATTTCGTTTCCCAAATGCATGTAAAAGAGCATTGGGGATGTTTCATAAAGCTGTTCGTGAAGTTATGAATGACTTTACGAACGACTTGAATATGGAAAACCTATTATGATTTTCAGTCATTATAAATTCCACCAGCTAAAGGTGAAATATGCAGACTTAGATTACTATTGCTATTGTTTACAAACAGTTTTATTGCCAACTAAATTTTTTGCCAGAATTTAATTTAGGTTATGGGAAATGCAGTCACACTTTGTAAAAAAACGTCTAGAAAAACTTTGGGCATCCCATTTGACACTTCATATTCAAATCGTTCGTAAAGTCATTCGTAACTTCACGAACAGCTTTATGAAACACCCCCTGGTTTGCTTTCTCTTCTCGTGGGAGCAGGTGAACGTTGATTAAACAGTGAAATAGTATGAATGCACGTCATATATTGATCAGGTGATATTGATTTCATTTCTGAATTTTGTATGTGCTTTACACTGTAAATTTCGTTGATATGGAAATGAAAATAAACTCGTATATCAATCAATCAAAGCAATCTGCTGATCTACAGTGCGTCCCCCCAAAAACTTTACATTTTTGAAACCACTGAGTCTACCAGGGAAAGGTACAATGCTACAATAATGAATGCAATTCCCGTTCACGCGCAGGAATTGCACCTTTCAATTTGTGAGAGATGAGTATCAGGCAAAATTTCTTCCACTTTCCATACTTCCCCACTTTCCATACTTCTAATACATTTTTTTTTTCCTAAGTACCTGACTGTAACTGAAAAGGGATAAGGGAATGTGGTCGGGATATTTTGGAGAGGAGACTAACGGATGTGAATTGTCAAGATAAGCACAAGCACACCCAGGAAGAGAGAGAGAGAGAGAGAGAGAGAGAGAGAGGGGGGGGGCATGCATGTCCTCTTAACCCTTATCCCATCTACCCAACAAAGTCCGACCTTACATCTCACCTCCCCTGCACCATGTGCCATCATCAACCAATCCTGACTCCCATGAACACACCACTGAGTCTACCAGGGAAAGGTACAATGCTACAATAATGAATGCAATTCCCGTTCACTCGCAGGAATTGCACCTTTCAATTTGTGAGAGATGAGTCCTTTGGAGGTTACAGTGTATCATCATCTACACTGGCGTAAATCCACTCTGAGGAGTGGGGGGGATGATTGACTTTTTTGACGATTTTTTTTCTGTCGATCTCACACTTAAGTATAAGCACACACCCTCACTGACCCCCACAGACCCCCCTACACACATTTTAATATTTATTTTGCGAGCGAGCGAAGCGAGCGAGCCAAAAATAACCACTTTTTTTGGTTTTCAATCGCATTTTCAAATAGAAATTCTAAAATATGATGGTTGTTTATGACAGATATTCAAAGATTTTACTAACAGATTGATTAAAATATATTTTCTTTCTTAAAAAGTGGGGGGGGGGGGGATATTTGTACACGCCATCCCCCCCTCTCCAAAAAGTGGGGGGGGGGGGATATATCCCCCCCATCCCCCCCGGGATTTACGCCAGTGATCATCTATGTAAGATTGTGAAAAAGATTTTGGAGGTGAATATGATTTGAATGTCAACCTATACCTTTTCTTCCATTATCTTATCTGTATGAGTAGTGGTAATGGTTTTTTGTTTTGTTTTTAGTGTTTAAATAATTATAGGTAAGTCTTCAAAAGTTCTTCCAAATTACTGACATTTTTGTCAGTTCAAACACATTTATTTCCAATTATTCAAATAAACAGCACAAAAATGAAAAAAAAAAAACAAATTGACATCCATGGTATTGATATTATATAATTATCGTAATTACATGAATAATTGGAGGACACACCTCTACTGATACAAACGTATGCACAAGTAAGTCAAGACTACCATGTCAGATTGCAATCATTTTATATTACTTATTTTTCTAAATTTATTTCAATTACGCAGCCCAGAGGCGCCTTCGGTAGCTAAAAATAAAATACGAGGGGCTCCCCATTTCATCCATCCGGGTGCGCCATTTCCCTTAACACGCCACTGGATAGCGAAAGCCAAACGTGTGTTATTCATCACTATAACAGCTCGCAACCGCGCTCGCAAGAGGATTCTACTTGGCTGTAATAGACAATATTGACTTGTACTCGGGCTAAATTAAGCAGCCCAGCGGCTTGATAGATAGTTAATAGTATATGCACACCCGAGCTCGCTACCAAAGTTTTGTCATGGATAAACACAAGGCTTATTAAGGTAAGAAAACTTGTTCTTCCGACTTTTTTTTTCACTTATCATCATTAATGAAATTGAATTGTTTTTGTTTTTTGTTGCTTTAAAAAAATTCTTCTGTTTGTTTGAACCCCTCTTGTGGCACAGATCTAAAGTTTTTGTTTGTTTTTGGTGTGTTTTTTCGGGGGTGGGGGCTACTGGGGGCTTACAATGGACGTACCAGGGTGCGAAGCGACTGAGCGGTAGGAGGTTGTGGGAAGAGGATACCCCGGCCCCTTCCATGGATTTTTTTTTTAAATACGCAGAGCAAATATGTGTTTCTAAGCATGGTAAAATAATGTAAGTTTTATCAAGGGAAAGCTCTGTAAAATCATATTTGTACATAGTATGTATTCTAAACTTCTTTTTGTATATATACGAGTAAAAGAAATACATGTATACAAAATAACACAAAAAACATTAATTTCAAAAGTTTTATAGTGGTCATAAAATTTGTATCGAATCATCTGGATCTCGTTGATACCCCCCCTGCCCTCTAGACTCAAAATTTGTGTTTTCAGCCCATTTTTGACCATTTTGGGTACCTCGCCCCCCAAAAAAAGAAAGGCCCCCCCAAAAAAAAAAAAAAAAAAAAAAAAAAAAAGAAGAAGAAGAAGAAGAAGAAGAAGAAGAAGAAGAACGCCGAAATGGCAAATGTAATTGTGTATAACCTTTTTTTTTTTTTTTTTTTTTTTTTTGCTTGTCGCCAAATTTAGATTTTTCTTTTTGGACCTGTAATAGGATAATAGAATACCCCAATAGTCGCTAGTTTACAACAAAAAAAATCCTTGCCCATGCCCCCCCCCCCATCAAATCCTAGATCCGCGGCTGGATACGACATACCACATATCGTATCTACCATGGTACCTGTAAGAACTACTTAGGGGTTTAGTAGAGAGCATATGACTACACAACATTAAAATTTCAAAATTGGCTAATACAAACTGTCCCCCCCCCCCCCCTCCATTTAACATCTGTGTCGACGAAACACTGGACAGGTGTAACAAATAACTATAACTTTATAACACAACGGACAAACACGAAGTCTGTCACGCACCGTGTGAGGTTATGTACATAGGGATCATAATTTATCGAGGACCCTATGGCTAGTTAACACCATTGTTATCTACAAAGGACTGGCCACTTTCTTTAAGTAATGTCCTATAATCTTTGCGTCGCCTCACAAGGGCCACGTTGCATCAAACTTTGATGGTAACTTTGCCATCAGTGGTAACTTCCATGGAAACCTGATCAGCTGTTGAATAATGTTATCATGGTAGTTACCACTGATGGCAGAGTTACCAATAATGTTAAGTTTTAAATGCAGCAGGGCTTTGCCATGTGTGCGAATGGATATTGTGTGCCCGCATACTCTGTAAACTTCGAACCGGCGCGAGGGGTCGCTGTTTTACATCTTTTGTCGAAATTCATTGACAAAAAAGCATACAACAATAAGAAATATGTAGGCCTAAGGCATTTTAAAAAGTAAAATACAGAGAACAAATTAAATGAATCAAAAAGAATTGAGAATTTAAATATAACGGGAAGCATCTTTAAAAGACTGTAGATACTTGACGTTGAATGTTCCCAGGACTGGACTAACTGTTAAAGCATGTGATAAGATTAGAACATAGACAAAAAACAAAAGGCAAAGTAGGGAAAGGAAAAGAAAGGAAAGCAGGGTTGTTGACTTATTCAACAAAAACTTCCTCTGTACATGGAAGATCTTCCACTGGTAAATCATCAGCAGAAACTTCTTCTGTACATGGAAGATCTTCCACTGGTAAATCATCAGCAGAAACTTCTTCTGTACATGGAAGATCTTCCACTGGTAAATCATCAGCAGAAACTTCTTCTGTACATGGAAGATCTTCCACTGGTAAATTATCTACGTTTTCAGCAGAAACTTCCACTGTATATGGAAGATCTTGTACTGTTAAATCAATCGAGGTATATTGGAGACTTTCCGGTACTTCTAGTACAAAGCTATCTTCTTCAACTTGTTCAGCAGATACGTCCACTGTACATGGGAGGTTGATCCAGGGATCATCTTCATGGCTATCAGCGTTTGATGTAACTGCCATTGGAGCCATTCTTCGAACTACAATGAAATAAGTATGAGGTTTTTTCAGGTTCATTTATACTTCGGAGGAAATTTAGAGCTTTGATTAGAATGCCGCGAAAAAGTAATTATCATCATGCGACCAACAAATGAAATAGAAATAAAATTATAACATTCGTTCTTACCACACATAGCTCTATTGAGATTCAACTATTAGATGACACTAAAACATTCACAAAAAGTGATAACAAATGATTTTGCTTGACAAGAAATAATGCTGATGATTATCTGTATATATCGATATCTCATTTATCCCTGTCCTTACATCTTAATTTCCTGATATTATCGTCTGTCATAGGCATATATATGTCATGTCATTTTCATTAACATTAATATGATCAGATTTCATTTTTTAAAAAGATTATGCATCAGTAAAGTGTACTGAAATGCAATTGAGTACAATACATGAAACATTGAATGCATTTATCTTAAAATCTATATCATGGAACAGATAATTTGACATTTTGTGTTGGATAAGCAACTTTGTAATCATAGAAAATAATTTACACTTCTTGTGGGAAGGTATGATTGTTACTACATCACATATAGATATTACTTTCATTCGAGACTTTGTGATGGGGAAAGCAATTTCGTAAGCAACAAAATTAAATTATCTGAATGGTACCACGTGAAGACTGTCTATTATTATATTACTCTTGTTTGACACTTAGTAAAGGAAAATCAGTTTGTAACCCACCAAATAAAATTACCTGTTTCTAATGATTTCCTGCGATGCGGGTATAGCTTTCAAAGAACTTTGTTGCCTCAATTGTTTTTGTGGCTGTTGCAGCATTTACGATTTTCCTGTAGTTTTGGTGAAAATGCATATAACAATGGACACCATTAGCCATTATTTTAATCAGCTCCAGATACTATTTCATACTGTTAGATTTCCCAAATATTTCATTCTTAGGGGAAAATGTATTTTGCGGCTTATTTTTAAAAGTTTATCATGTTGAAGTGATTCAATGATGTACTGTACATCTACATTTTTATTTGATAGAAACCGTATCACCATGATTGTATTGAGAAAGTAGACCTGTACTACAGTTGGGAACTCTATGAAGTATGAAGTAAGATGATACATGTGATGTTTTGGTGTGTTAAAAGACGTTTATCCATCGGATACTGTTTGTAGGCTATAGTAGCTTGCTTTGTTTTTGTTGGGGTTTTATTTTGGCATGGCTTTCTTTGATGACAGGCAAAGGTAAATTGTTTGCATTTTAATGAGTTATCATCTAAATACGTGTATATATATCACTCAGATTAGAAAAATGAGATCAATAGCACATTTTTTACTGGAAAATATGGATATCTGAATGTCCATCTTATAACACGCATTTATGGGAATGTTATACCAATCACGGAAGAGAACCACACATTATTTGTATATATTATATAAATATTGTATATTTCTAGATATTTTCAAGGTCAAGATATCAAATTACTTAAAGGTCTTAACCTTAAAATGATCTATTTTGGACTATAAACAGATTTTGTTGAACTGAGCTTCATACAATCTGCAGTTTTCAAGATCCCTACAGTGTAGGGTGTGAATCACTATGTGTCCCCAAATGGTTGCAAAATGATGTGTTTCTTCATTTAGACCTCCATATCTTGACCAGATAACCTTCTGGAAGCGAAATTTCACTGAGGGTTCCCTGTAATATTGTTAAATGCCTACAATTTCACCAATTTGATCATCCTGCTAGTTGGGACTAATGGTGTAATTTGAAGGATTTTTAAAAAAAATCAAACTTTGAGGGCCCCTACACCCAAACAGCAATGATTTTTGTCGTGATTTTTTTTTCGGAAGTGAAAGAGAACATGTAATAGATATAGAACAAACAAAAAAAATAACCCTTTTTTTGGGGGGGGGGGCTTTATTTTTATATTACACCTAATTGATGAATAAAGACTTTTCCCTTTTTACATTGCCTAGCCTATAGCACATATTGCCTAGCCTATAGCGCTATTTTATATCTAGACATCAAAACATAGTCATATCCTCAAACCAACCTCAGAATTCCATCCCGAAAAACCCTTATATCCCATTTTTGAACATTTCTTCTATGGATGTTTAAAGTCGGTAAACAGAAAATCCAAGATGGCGGCGGCTGCCATTTTGACATATATCTCAAATTGCTCACTGCTGACAGAGCTCCAGCATGTGGATTGTTAAAATAGAAATTTCTGAACAGTCGATATCGATTAAAGAAAAAAACTATAACATTCCAATGCAATCTTACCCCCTTGCCTACTGGACTATTACCATGCAAATTTTACTTACGATAAATATTAGAAATCGTTCTGATCATCGGCAGCCTCTGTGTGGCGTAAGTCAGATTCGTGTTTTTGAGGTTGACTGGTTGACCCCTATCATTCAGAGGCGTAGCACTCTGCGGATGATTTGCCGATTTAACGAAAAATCGAAGATCAATTTCGTATACAGATTTTTTTTCCCATAATGTTTTTATTAGAGATTTCATTCAAAATAAACATCCATACATCCATATAAATCAATATAAGCAAAATAATATAATACAAGTCTTCATTTTGTTTCAATAGCATATTTTCGTAGATAAGACATCAATTAATGAGCAAAAGAAACAAGGAGGAATGAGACCCACCACACACACCCACACACGTACACACGAATGCACAGCACCGGCGTAAATCAACTCTGAGGAGGGGGGGGGGATGATCGACTCTTTCGCCGATTTTTTTTTCTGTCGAACTCATACTTAATAATAAACACACGTCCTCACCCACCTGCACAGACCCCCTTACACACATTTTAATTTTTATCTTGCGAGCGAGCGAGTCAAAAATTACCACTTTTCTGGTTTTAAATCGCATTTTCAAATAGAAATTCTGTAATATGATGAGCGAGCGAAGCAAGCAAGCCAAAAATAAGCACTCTTTTGGTTTTCCATCGCATTTCCAAACAAAAATTCTAAAATATGATGAAGGAGCGAAGCGAGCGAGCAAAAAATAAGCTCTTTTCTGGTTTTAAATCACATTTTCAAATAAAAACTCGAATATATGATGGTTGTTTATGACAGATTATTAGAAAATTTATTAACGATTAATTCAAATATAATTTCTTCCTTAAAAAGTGTAGGGATATTTGTACACGCCATCCCCTCTAAAAAAAATGGGGGGGGGGATATATCCCCCTCCCCTCCACATTTACGCCAATGATGCACAGACATAAATAGAAGATATACGCACCGTGACAAATGGACAAATAGAAATTTCATTACTTTCATTCATTTGAACAAGGGATTTTTTCCCAAAATACTTTGTGTAAGGTAGAGATTTATTCCTTTTGGTTTGCAATGATGTTAAAAATAGCAAAATGATGTAAATCAGTTCATGCATTACTATTAAAAAGATTGTTTATGTTTCGTATTACTTTAGATATAAAGCTTGATTTGAATTTGATTTTGAATATTTTTAAAGAATAGTGCCTAATGGAGAAAGACTGCTATCGCTAGATAATATCATATCCATATTGAGGGTTTGTGCTTATATTTCATGATCATTCTCTTACTGTTGCCGCGTGAAGAAAAAGAAACTGAATATTTCAAGCACAATAATCACAATTTCTGTCGAGTTCCTAATGCTGCCAAACAAGATATGCAACGATAAAGCATTTTCAGAGAGAATAAGATGAGGACAAAATGGTAATAAATAAGAACAAAAATTGCACCAGTTTGAATGGTCGATTGAAGATTCTCGAAAGAAAATTATTGTAATATACTTTCAGGCTGATTATGTTTTAATGGCAATGAAAATCGAATACGGAAATTTTCAGTCAGAAAGAAATCTTCACTTTATTGTTAGGACAAATTAGAAAGGGAAAATACAAAATACAAGAAAATCGTTGCAAATCTATAGTTTGAAGGTCCCAAGCCCTACAAAGCAGAGGGGGAACTTTAAGAGTAAGTATTGCTGAATAGTTGTGTCATTGATTTTTTATTTTATTTTTTTCCCTTCAAAATAGGCCTGTAAGAAACAGACTGACAAAAATAATACATATACATGATTCTCACTACTAGTAGAATGCAGGTTCAATATTTTCCTATTACTTGGTATTGTTTTTTAATGTTAGTTGCAATAGTGTTGTTCATGGTTAATTTCTAATATTGGTAGTAAAGTAAAATAAAATCGAAAATTCAGAATTAGACACATTTATCCCCTGAAACAAGAAAAGAAAATACCCCCAAAAAAAAATCATTCGAAAACTCTTCTCAAATTTCATTTTGTCAGGATATATGGTCTGTTAGAAAGTAGTAAAGAATGGCACCCATTTTTTGCTACTATTCTCGATAAAGAAAAATAATGTGGTGCTAACACTTTCCTAGTGGAGACTTGTTTGGTACTGTTATCAGTACCATTACTGACATTTTTTTTTCATCCTGAATAGGGCATAGAAATGAAAAACTACAAGACTCAGCATCACGCCTTCTGGTTCATGGATATTTGATCAAAATCATCGCTTTTCTCAATTAGATTTTGACTATTTGAAATTATTGTCCGGTTATATAAATCATAGATAATAAACAGCCATGTTTAGGCAGGAACACACACGATCTGACAACTAAAAGTAAAAATTTAAGGGTAATTCATCAATGACAAAGTTTATTTGCATCCAAAATGGTCTGTTATCACGGGACAACTCTATAATGACTAGGATTTATTTTTTTTCCTTAAATAACAAATGTTTTTGTTTTTCGTTTTGTCATGGAAACCAAATGCAACAATAAGTTGAAAAAGTGAAATACATACTTGAAGAGACTGAACAAAGTTGAAGTATACCTTCGCCACTTTTCACAAATGAATTAAGGCTATATCGTAAAATACCATTTATGTTTTCTTCACTTATGTTTTAGTTTTATCTTCGCCCACTTCCATATACCTCACAACTCCCCCCCCCCCTCTCTCTCTCTCTTCTTCTTCTTCTTCTTCTTCTTCTCTCCATCTCTCTTTTTCTAGCATCACTAGCATCATCATTATCCTCCTTCCCGTCATCATTGTCATCATCATGATCCTCATCTCTTCTCTCCTTCTCTCCCTCCTCCAGTTCCTCCTTAGTCTCCTCTTCATTATCTTCGTCACCATCCTTCTTCACCTCCTTCCTTTCCTCTCTCTCTCTCTTTCTCTCCATCTCTCTCATCATCATTATTTTTATCACACCCGCCGGCCTCTTTCTCTTTCCTTACATTTGGCACAGAGTTGTTGATTTATCACAAGAACAAGCAAGTTTCATGTATATAATGACCTCTATGACCTTTGATCTTTGACCCTGAGACCCCAAAATCTAATCAGATCATTGTCCCTCCCATATGCATACATGAGCCAAGTTTGAAGTTGGTCCGTCAAATGGTTGTGTAGTTATCGCGAGAACGTACCATTTCTATGTACATAATGACCTCTATGACCTTTGACCTTTGACCTTGCATGAGACCCCAAAATCTAGTCAGGTCATTGTCCCTCCCATATGCACACATGAGCCAAGTTTGAAGTTGATTCGTCAAACGGTTGTTAAAGAGGAAGTCCACCCAAGAAGTTTCACTGTTTCAAGAAAAGGATTTTAAAATAGAAATGAGCAAAATCGGTCAAAGAATAAGAAAATTACATTCATTCACATTTTCTTGTAAATTACACTCGGCTCTGCAAATTGGCAACACTGATGACATCATACGCGAGCAGCTTTCCATTTACTTTGTACATAAAATTGCACATTTTCTCAATTTCCTTGGAAATTACATATTTTCTCATCCCCATAGTAAAAGTATGTTATGTAGAAAGCAATTCTTCTGAACATAAATGAGTGAGCAGACATGAAAGGCAAAACTGTCACATTTCAAAAGTCACAAGAGTCATTCTGGGGGGTCTCTGAACAAAACTTTGGCATATTTGGTTTCTTTCATTGTTTTGACCCCCTCACGTCTATATCTGACACTTTTCATGCTTAACATAGTTGGGTGAACACAATTTTTGGGGAAAATTGATGTTAAGCCCTCCTAAATCTACAAAATCCCTCACTTTAAGGAAAGAATCGGCATCAACCAACTTGAGTCAACACATAATTATGTTAATACATCGGGTATACTGTAACAAAAAAGTTGGGCAGGTGTGACTGGGCAAAGAAAAATTAAGAAAACATTTTCCCAATTTTGTTTTTATATTTCATTGGGCAATTGCATGTAGTAAACAATTGGGTAGAAATAACCCAACTATTAATAGTTGGGTTATTTCTACCCAATTATTTACTACATGCAATTGCCCAATGAAATATAAAAATTAGTTGGGTAAATGGTACTGGTGAAATTATTGTTGGGTAATTTGATCCGACGACTGGGTTATTTTCTCCCAATCATTTACTACTTATATATACCCAATAAAACCTTTGTTAGACATTACAGGGTAGGGTGGCCTTTTCCTTGTTGCAATCAGATCATTTTCCTCAAACTATTTACCCAATATACCCAGTGGAAAAAAGTAAAATTAAACTTGGGCACTTTTTTCAACATTTGGGTTATTTTGCATTCTAGGAGTAAGGCTAATCCAGGGGAGCATTTCATCAACATTTGTTGTCTGACAAGTTGTCAGATCTGACATCTTTCCTTGATTTTGATTGGCTGAGAAGCATCATTACTGTGGCAACTGTCGGATAAAACGTCCTTTCATGAAACACTCCCCAGATTTCGAGTTTATAATTATTAGAAGACCTTACCCTCTCAACGATCTCTCGCTGGCGCAATAGGTAGCGCGCAGGTCTTGAGGACACTATGTCATGGCACGCACTGGTTCGAGGCATGGTCCTCAGACATGATAAGTCAAGAATTGATGACTGGGTAAAATCTTGTTGGGTGTATTATTTCTTACCCAATACTGAGTAAATCATGCAATATGTGTTTTTTACCCATTTGTTGGTCGGACACATAATTATCCTCATGTTGGATAAAATTTGGGCAATTTTTTTTTCCCAATATTTTTTAGAATATAGTTGTTGGTAAGCACTATATAGGCACCAATCCTGCAGACGCAAGCTCATAAATATTCTTAAATATTCATAGGATTAGGATTAGGGTTAGGGTTTCAGCTTGCGTCTGCAGGATTGGTACCTATATAGTGCTTACCATAGTTGTTTTACCGGCATTAAACAGTAAATTTTAAGCATTTCTTGTTTCATCGTTGAAAATGTGCTCACTCAACCATGATACAACTGTGATAAAAATCAACAGCACTTAAACAAACAGCAGAAAGAGCTTGTTTCACAGACCCCCACCCCCTCCCCCCCCCCAAAAAAAAAATGACTCTTGTGACTTTTGAAAAGTGACATTTTTGCATTTAGTGTCTGCTCACTCATGCATGGCTTGACTGATTAACCTCATTTTCACACAGAAATTAGTCAGTAAGTGTAGGAACACTCCTGCCAAATTATTTTGCTCGAAACTTCTTCCTTAAAAAGTTATGCTATTTTGAATGGGGAGTTACTTTTTTTTTTTTTTTTTTTTTTTTTTTTTTGGTTGTTGCGTTTTGGAAGACGTTGAACGAACAACTTTTCAAATACTCTGTTTGCCACTTCTGCAGTTTGCAAAGTGTTGACGCCCTCTACGTTCGTTTTCAGTGGCATAGCAACAGCATTCATTCTCGATATCGTCGCGTCAACAGGTCCGTAAAATGGATCAAACTAAAAAACCACTGAGAATTCCTCCTCAATTTGGTACGTACGCTGAGAGGCATGGAATTTTTGAAATGTATAAGGTAAGATATAAAGTGAATCTTTCTTTCTCTCTGTATTTTTTTTCTCGAGAAACGATTGTTCAGTGACACTGTGTGTACATCTGCAGGTTATGTGGTCCCATACGTTAGTTTTTGTGTAGGCTACTTACGCCAAAACGAGTAGATCTTGTCAAAATTTGTTTTATTTCAGTTTGATCGGTACTACTCAAACTTTTCTAAGTATCTAACATGACATAGAGAGAAAGATGGAAAATGAGGGGGAACTTCCCTCTACTTTTTACTAATTATGAATGTTTTCTGAGCCACCTCGATGAGTTGAACTTGAAGCTCACTTGTGCAATGTGTGCTGCTGCCAGTAATCCACTTGCACGAATGCCAGGTTATCATCAGATAACCTTGCACTGAATTAGGCCTGTACAGTGGAAATTGCTGACAATAGGAAAGTAGTGTTCTCTGTCGCATTTCTGGGACAGAGGAACAAGAGCAGTGATCAGAAAAAGATTTCTCAAAATTCATTTGATGAAGATAATTTAGATCCAATTGAAGGAATGGAATGAAAATAGGATATGTTATCATACTGGGTGTAAAAAGCAAACATTTTCCAAGAATTTGTTGATTATTTTAGTGATTTCTATCTCCAACTATAGAGGGCAGCATTTCACATAAATTTGCACAGCTCACCATACCAATGGCTCCCTGAGTGCCAGTAATCTAACGTTAGCTGTTCAAATTTTTCTTGCGGGAAATGGCAACACAAACACGATCATTGGATTTCAGATATATTTCCGGCATCAAGCACAAAATTTAATTTCATGGATGTTTCATCCACTTTTTTATTTTTCATATTATAGCACTCGTAAAATGTTTATGAATACTGTTTGCTGAAATTATGATTGTTTTCTGAGCCACCTTGATGAGTTGACACATAGCAGAACTTTTTGAATATCTTCCCAGGGTTTCAGAGATGCCAATAGCATTAATAATAATGATAATAATAATAATAATGATACTAACTTTCATTTATAAAGTGCCTTTTCAATAAAGATATGAAGTACATTTTTTTTTTATATCAAAGCTATTTGAAAATAATAATAACAATAATAAAGCTTGTTGGTGATAAAGGTCAAAACTGACTACCTGCCATTCAACACAAATCAACAACAACGGTGGGTTGATCGGGGAACTGTTGAAGCTAGCTTTCCTCTATGCTGCATCTGCTTGCTCAGACCCTAGTAAGCTGCCGCATTTCTTTCTTGAGAAAATACAAATTTTTGGTGAAAAATATGATTTTTAAAATTTCTCAATACTAAATGGTTTCTGAAGGTTGGCAGCTCTGGACACGTAGGCTTTTTTTTTTTTTTTTAAAGATCTAATTTTTGGATGGATGAAGGAACTTAAGATCTATCAATAATGATAAAGTCCCTCATTTGGGTTTAAAGATAAAATTTTATCATGTTTATTATTTTTCTTAATGTTATTGATATTTGGCATCCCCTGCTTTTGTTTTCTTTCATCTTATCAGAGGCTGATTGAAGGTCTGATTATCAACAAACCACAGGATCCACTAGACTACCTCCTGGAACAATTAAAGAGAGAAAATGATGACAGTAAGCATTTCATCAACATTATCTAGAATACCTTGCTTCTTCCATTTCTTCTTTTTCTCCACATCTTCATCCTCATCCCCCCTCTCCTCCTTCTGATCTTATCTTGTATTCTCAGGATATATTACATACTTGATTTGTTTTCAATTATACATTAATTTTGTATCAATATTCCTTTTTTTCCACCTGCTACACAAAATCAGCAAGAGAATTTAACAGAAAGATATGTAGAGCAAATCAACAACTTTAGGGTAATGTATTAACCTGATGTACATGTCTGTTGTTTCTACTTGCAAAACATTTTTTCCATTCGTAATTGCATTTTGTTATCTGTAGAAACCCCACAGTTTTGATACTTGATTGGTGAGTCTTCATTTTTTTTTATTCTGTGTGTATTCTTCCAGCTCCAGCCATTGTTATTCATGGTCCTCCAGCATCAGGCAAAACGACCATTGCTCGCTTGGTGTCCAATCAGCTGAAGGCTGCTTATATCAGCAAAGAGACTCTCTTAGCTGATGATGTATCATCAGTCGCAGCTAAAGCAAGGAGTTGTCAATCAAGTGGAGAGGTATAATCTGAAGCATTGTAGCATGTATAATGTTTTAGGCCTCAAGTAATGTTGATTATAAGGGCAGGCCTCCTCAGTCTACCATGGGGTTACCGAAGCTCAAACTACAGATTGACTTGCTGTGGCCTGTTGTCACTTGTGTTGTAAATAAAGTATAATTCAAGTTTGTACTCATAAAAGTCCTTTCTTGGGACATTTAATTCCCTGAATAAAGATTTAATGTTATTCACATGTTAGATATAGAGCACTTGACTTTCATTATTTGAACTGATATATAATACACTTTTCAGAACCTGAACTTAAGCGATGTCTTTGGACATCTTTTTTTTTTATATATGTTCAGCCTATTCCAACAGAGTTGTGGGTAGAACTGATCAGGAATCGAGTGAAGCTTTTTGATTGCATCAGAAAGGGATGGGTTTTAGATGGATTCCCAGATACCAGAGAACAGGCCCTGGCTCTTCAAGAGATTGGCATCAGCCCTAAACACTTTGGTAAGTTTGCGAGAGAGTGTGGGGAGGGGGGTGGGAAGGAGGAGAGAGTGAATCGGATAGGTCAGGTAGGGGAGAAATAGGAAGATGGAGAAAAAAAGAAGAAAGATAAAGTGAGAGGAAGAAAAAGACACAAAATATGTAGGTAGAGAGAATGAGAGGGGGGGGGGGGGTAACCTGTTGAATACTCAGTGCAAGATAACTCTGGCTAGGGGCTATGGCAACTGTTGTACTGAAAGCAAATAACGCTTAACAAAGAAAAAGATATATGACTATTGGGGTGTTGCAAGAAAGTTGCAATTGATTGCAAGTTGCAACTAGTTGTCACTGGCCAATCGAAATCATCGTTGCATGCATGTCTTCTTAAAAAGACAGACCCCGGGCCAATCAGAATGCTTGTTTCAAAATTAGCAATTATTTGCAATTGATCGCAACTTTCTTGCAGCACCCCACATGTTCTGACAAAGAGGATGATATAAGGGAAAGATATGAGGAAGGAGGGGAAGAGAAATAGAAGGATCAAATATTTACAAATACTCATTAGAGAAAAGACAGGATGAGAGGGGGAGGGAGAAGGGGAGGGGGAGCATTCACAAGAGGGATAGTCAAGAAGAGATGAAATAATGTGCTTCATAATAAGCAGTTATTTCAGCCAAAACCAATTTACACTTTATGAACATTTGTTAATGCTTTTTACAGTGCATTCTTGTTCTGATTAATTTCTGTAGTTTGTTTAGAATTTTTGTGTCACCTTTGTTGCCAAATACTTCAGTACTGTGTTTAACCCATTAAGTGCTTTAATCACCAAAAGGCATAAGCAGTGGACTGCCAAAGTTGACTCTTAGCATAGAAACTGTATGTTTGTACTACACTCTAAACAATGTAGCAATTCAGGTTTTCTATTTATAGCAAATATAGGGTTAACTCTTATTCTAATGATCATACATAATGTATATTTTTGTGTATTAACTGTAGTTGTTTTAGAAGCACCAGACACAGTACTGATTGAAAGACAAATGGGCAAGAGGATTGATCCTGAGACAGGGGGTAAGATTTCTCTTAATAATCTCCAAGCTTTTGTGTCATTACTATAGGGAGGGAAGCAGCTTGGATGAAATGATTCTTTGGAGTATCTGTTGTATCTAAGATTACGTAGCTGATGGCTTCATACATGAAGAAATTATCATATGTATTTGCATAGATTCATTGTTACTACTTGTTTTAAACCAGCCTTCTTATTCCAATGAAATGGATTCTTTTCTAGAGGGTTATATATTTAGTCTGATAATGATATTTCTGAAAATGATAGTGAAGATCATACTGCACTTTTGGTTTTCCTCATTGATTTCATATTTCTTATAGGTAATGATGATGATGGTGAATAATGATGGTGATAATGATGAATGATGATGAATTTGATGATGGTGATAATTATGATGATGAAAGATGATATTATGATCATAATGGTTATTGTACTTTTGATGATGGAAATGACTGATACAGTGTTTTCTGTTGTTGTTTTTAGTCATTTGTATGATGATATTATTGACTGTGTGAATAAATGTGCAACTCCTAGGTAATCCACCCCCACCCCCATATGATACCAGCTGAATCAACTATTTTATTTTCCTGGATGACCACATGAAATTAATAGCTCTAATGTAGCTGGGATCAGACTGAATATCAACTTAATAGTTTTAATATTACTTATTTTCCTAACCCAATAACTTTGGACGTGTATCTCTGTTATTCCTGTAAGCTTACATTGCAGTACAGGAATCCACCTGGGGAGCGTTTCATGAAGAGTTTTTAAAATCACCAACAAATGTTATAAGCTACTGAAATCCTTGCATCAGATTGGCTGAAAGCAAATTAGTCAGTGAAAATCACTGACAAAACTCTTCATGAAACGCTCCCCAGTTCTATGCAATGGTAAATTACCGGTATTCTAAGTAATGCCTACGTGTAGGATGCAGAAAGGCAAAATACTTTGGACCTGCCTCTGTGATAGGATGCTAATGATTAGCATAGAGATGATGAGTAATCTTGTTCTATCCCAATTCAGATGAATACCATACCACATTTGATTACCCTGCTAATAATGATGTTGATAAGAGGTTTGGATTACGATAGTGATGATGTTTACTTAATGCTAAATTTATTATATCTCGGTCCAGATGTATACCACACTACCTTTGACTACCCCGGTAATAGTGATGTTGAGAAGCGGTTGGTAGAACCCCCTGAAGGATGCGGGGAGGAGGCAATGGTGGATAGACTGGTCCTCTATCATCGTTTCATCCCAGGTCTTAAGGTAGCCTTTGAGAAGTACACTAAGTCCATTAATGCTGATCAACCGAAAGCTGACGTCTATTCACAAGGTACTTATGCATGGCATATTCAAGCTTCAGTGTACAGTGTGGAACCTCGTAATAAAGAATACTGTTATACCAAACTTTCTTTATAGCAAGGTTTTGATATAAAGAGGTAAATTAATTTCCCTGGTCCGGAGGAGTATGTTATTGCAAGGTTCTTCTGCATTTGCTTATATTGAAGAAAGATAATGTAAGAAGGGCGTAGGTAAGCTTTCTTTATCTTAACAACAGGATTGTGAATTACCCTACAATAAATGCTAAATCAGTAACTTTGAAAGTTAAGAAGCTGGTGATGGAAATTATTTTCTGAAACTGAATGATCAAATTTGGTCCTGGAATGTTATGCCAATTCATTTGGGTAGATTTTATAATGATATCTTTGTAACTTGGTATCAGTGTTGTGGAGTAATAAATTGATTATGTTTTTATGTTTAGGCTTAATGTGAAAGAGCACAAATTAACTGAAATATGAAAATATTATACAGTTATTTTGTCAGCCTTTGCCGTGCTCTCAAAATCCAGTGGTATATGAAATTTCGTTGTTCATGCATGTATAGGGGTGCAGCACAATTATATTCTATACATTTAAAGTAGGGTCTTTTCATTTCCATATGGCGAAGGGTGTTCTTTGTTTCAAGCTTGCTTTTGTTGGTACAATATGGCCATCACTTCCTTATCTCAATATTACAGTACATCTTTCTTCTCATTATGCAGTGACGACGTTTTTGAGTTCCAAGCCTCGGTCACTGGCACCTCACAATCCCCGCATAATTCTCCTGGGTCCTACAGGAAGTGGGAAGACTGTCCAAGCCGCCCTGCTGGCCAGCAAGTATGGCGTCATCAATGGTAGGTTGAGCAGTTAGTAAATTAATGATGATTAGATTTGCAAGCAATCTTCATGATTCTGGCATTCTCGCTGTTAAAGCCATTGTGAACTGGCACCCTTGTTTGGGATTTTGAAATAGTGCCCTGTCAGTCCTAAACTACTGATTTTGTCCCCTTTTTGCTCCCAGCATGCTCTATTCTGATAAATGAGAGCTTTAGTTTTTTCGTATCATCTGTTAAAATGTATTTGTATTCATACTGAGGAAAAGTCACAAAGGATATAATGTTTCTAAGAGTCTTTGGTTTTGAGTAGCTGTAAGTTGGCACTGTTGTAAATACATCATGATAAGGATCAGTTCACTGTTGCTTTAAGTCCACTACTTATTCACTCTACATGTACTGGTTCATTGAGTGCAATGCTGTAGGGAATTCTTTCCACTTCCTTTTACAAAGAATGTGTGTAAACATACAAATGACTGGTGGGTTATTCCATGAGGTGGCCATGATTTTCCTTCTTCTGTCGATGCGTTTGCTTTTGAATTGCATTTTGTAGCAGTAGTTGATCCAGAATTTTAGTCTGTTAAAGGGGATACCCAATGCTGAAACAATGTTAGTTCATTTAAAAGAGCATGATTTTATTAGCAGAAAATCATCTGCCTAAAGTTTTTTTAAAAGTCATGTTGCCAAGTAAACCCCCAAATGTGGTCAGATTTCGGGATATTTTTGACCCCTCAGCTGTGACCCAGTTTCAACTGGGTACCCACTTTGACGTCAAAATGACGTCAAAGTGGGTACCTTGTCGCGCACTTCTAGCAAAATGCGCGCAAGGTATAATACATATTGTACAGTCTAGCGCGCAACACAACTGCAATGCGCGAAGCTGGGTACCCACTTTGACGTCATACCTCATACTCAAATTTTTGGGTCAGCTCTTGACTTTTTATGAGAAAATAAGCCAAAATGCATTGATTTAGATTGAAAATCATCATATTTTTAATGTTATTCTTCTTATAATTCTATTCTCGATCATATATCAAAATGTTTTATACCATTGTGTAATCACTTTAAAGGTGTAGGGTTAGGGTAAAAGTTTCATTTTGGTTTTGAGTAAGGATAAGGATCAGGTTTAGGGTTAGGTCCAGGGTGAGTTGTAGTGTTTGGTCCTGGGATGATGTAAGGAGTTTTGTTAGTGTAGGTTATTGAAAGCAGAGTAATTGTTGCCAGAGGGCTTGAAAATTACAAGCAGCATTTCTTGTATCATGAAATTTCTTTGTATTTTTAGTTTATTTAGACCTTACTTGTATATGTGTATATCTCTTTTTCTTTTTTTTTTACAGAATTTGAAATATATTTGAACTTCATCTTCAACATTATCTAAATGTGAGAAGTTAGTCCTCCCAAACTCTTACATCCTTGTAATATGTACTATATGTCCAAACTTCGACACCATGTCCAATGTTTTATGACTTTTTTTTCATAACATTAAGAAAACAAATTTCTCTCTTTATCCTTTTTAAGAATTAGAAATGAGTTTGTGAATTTTGATATTCTGAGCCATGCCATTGTTGGTAGGAGGAACTCAAATAATAATTTGTCTAGACTTCTTCCATGTTGGAAAGAATTCTCAAACCCTAATTTTGTTTGAATTTAGGCTGGTTTTGTTTTGTCTTGTCTTGTCTTTTACCTTGGGAGAAAATAATTAACATAGATGTGTTGTCAGGATGATGTAGAGAGCTGTGTTTAAACAGCTGAACACAATGTAATGTATGGGGCTTAAAGTGATTACACAATGGTAATTTTTTTTTTTTTTAATGTTTATGATCAAGAAGATAATTCTAAGAAGAATAACATTAAAAATTTTGATGATTTTCAATCAAAATCAATACATTTTCGCTAATTTTCTCATGAAAAGTCAAGAGTTGACCCAAAAATTTGAGTATGAGGTATGACGTAAAAGTGGGTACCGCTTCGCGCATTGCAGTTGTGCTGCGCGCTAGACTGTATAATATGTATTATACTTTACGCGCATTTTGCTAGAATTGCGCGACAAGGTACCCACTTTGACATCATTTTGATGTCAAATTGGGTACCCAGTAACTGGGTCACAGCTGAGGGGTCGAAAATATCCTGAAATCTTTCAACATTTGGGGGTTTCCTTGGCAACACGACTTTTTAAAAAACTTTAGGCAGATGATTTTCTGCTAATAAAATCATGTTCTTTTAAATGAACTAACATTGTTTCAGCATTGGGTACCCCCTTTAACATGAATGAATATATCTTTCATGCACTGCTGTAACGTCTCTGAAATAGTCTCTTTGATATCATATTTACATCACTGAAATATCATGTGCATAATCTAGGCTAGTGTTAATATAGTCTCTGTGCTTTTATATCTATATCACTTCAATGATCATGTTTATGACATAGTCTGTAAGGTTAGATTTCTATCACTGCACTATTATAATGTTTATGATGAAGTCTAATGTTTTATCTTTATCAGTGCAATGTCATAATGTCTGTGAGGTTATATTTTCATCACTGCAATCTCATTAGCCAGAATTTACAAAAGAGTTTTAAACCATGGGGTGGTTTAAACCCCCTCCTGGTTTATTTAAGCTTACATTCACATAGAAACCTACGCTTTTCAGGTGTTCACCACCTCCTCTGTTTGCTGTATTATTTATTACAATTTTGGATTTTATATTGTTGTTGACTCAGAAGGAAATAAATGAGAATTGAAAAAAAAAATTATCTGTTTTCTTTAGGCGTGATGGGCAAAATGTGTCCTTTTATGACTATTTCAGTGCGTTAAAGTGGTTTTAACCAGTTTTAAACCACAGCATGGTTTAAACCTTTTTTGTGAATTCTGGCAATATTGTCTGTGATAAAGCCTGTGAGATTCATCAATGTCGCTGCTTTATCATAATTTCTGTGAAAAAGTCTCTTTGATATTGTATCCATATTACTATAGTAGAGGTGTTGTGGCTCAGTGGATAAGTCTCCAGACTTTGAACCACAAGGTCCGGGGTTCAGATCCCTGCCGCAGCACTAATGTCCTTTGGCAAGATGTGAATCTACATTTGCCACGTCTTCGGATGGTGACGTTAAGGTCGGTCCCAGACGTAAATAATCATATTTAATTGATACACGTCTGTAAAAACCCAATTCGAGAGAGACAACATCATGTCTACGATGTAGTCTCTGCACATATTTTTATCACTGCTATATTATTATTTCTGTGACATAGTCTTATTGAGGTTATCGATTCATCAATGCAATTACATGTATGTGAAGGAAGTCTCCATTTTATTTCTCTCTCTCTCTCTCTCTCTCTCTAACAGTTTCATCAGGCCAGCTAGTAAAGGAAGCCATTGCAAGTGAATCCAAGATCGGTGAGGCTATCAAACCGTATGTGGAGAGGAAAATGCTAGGTAAACCCCACCTCATCAGAGTATATATTTTATCTTTCTCTCTCTCTCTCTCTCTCTCTCTCTCTCTCAATTCATTTAAAAACAGATGGAGTGCACAGGTCTAAAAAAATAAGACACATGTTCTCAAGTATTCTTGGGTTTCTTCATTCTTTATTGATAGGTTTATAATCCTAAAATATGGTTAGGATGTTTATTAGGATAAGTATGGTAGAATCAGTTATTACCATTAATATTAAGAGAAAATAATAAAGATGATAGTGTTTGTGTACTCATTGAATCTTAAAAAGCTAATGGCTGAATATCTTTGACACATAATATAAGATTAATCATGTCTTAGGGAGTCTTCCCATTACACAGAAGATAAATTAGTTTGTCGACGTGTACTGTACACAGTAGCTATGATACCAGGTGTGTACAAGCTGATCATTTCATCATTAGGCCCTGTAATCTATTTGTAGAAGGCTTTTATACGGCCTAATTAATTGTCAGTGAACTTAATAAAACAAGCAAAGGAATTTATCACCATCGTAAAAGTCTGTAAGATGAAGTTGATTAATGATTACTCGGCTCTTGGGTTAAGTTTTGTGATAGGAGCACTTAAGCATTGTTGATTGTGAAGAGGATATCTTACGATGGATTTTGTCTTTCTTCTGTAGTCAAATGATATAATCTACATTCTTGAGATCAGAATACAACCCTTCCTGTTTCGATACTGAATTAAATGCACTTACTGTGATAGCACTCTGATTGTAAATCTCTATTTTTGTGTACACCATTGTCAAAATTTTTAGTCACTTATTGAGAACCCACTGTGACCCCAACTGATTCATAAATATTTGATAAGTTTTTAATTCAAAACATGCTGCAAACCATCAAGTTTCCCTGTTAACTTTATTTAAGCCCCTGTATTTACAAATTTCCTTGGTGTTGACTTATTTCTTCCAATATATACTACTGAGACACTTGCTTCAGGCAGTCTTTCATGAAAATATAATGGGAAGTGTTAGGGTTCTGTTTAGGTATTGTTGAATTATCTATCTGTTTATTTCTGATGTTTATACACTGACAAATTTTCACCAATTATGGTACAAGCCATGTTTGATAACATTGCTATTCAATAACAATCCTAACAGCAACAAAACAGCATACAGAAAATAAATAAATGAAGGGTTTGATTGTAAAAACCACTCAAACCCTTTTTAAAAAAAATTTTTAAAGTAAAATCACCATTGCATGAAACAAAAAAATGCCATCCATTTGATTAATTACTCATTATATATCAAAGAAAAAACATAGAATAGTGGTCTAAATTATTTATTTCCTTATTATTTTATTTTAGTAATTTCATTTCAATTGCAATATTCCCAAGTTTTAAAAAAAAATAGAAAATTTAGAAAAACATATGTAACATCACCATGGTATGAAACAAAAAAAAGTGCCTTCTTTTTGATAAATAACTCATTGTATATCAAAGAAAAAATGTGGAATTGTGATCTGAATGATATATTTTCTTACTATTTTATCTGAGTAATTTCATTTCGATTCGTTTCTAAAATCATTCTCTTCCAGTGCACTTATACAGTATGTATACATATTAATTGTTATCCTCAGAATAAAGTGGATTATTCAAGAAATGCAAGAAATGTCCTTGCACATTTTCAATATCTTATTGTATGTATAGCAGTAAATCAGATTTGAAATACATTGTAGGTTTAGCATTAAATATGTGTTTGGTCCAGAAATGAGAGCAAGAGGCTGGTTACTGTTCAGTATTGTCCACAGAGTGATAGTCACCAGAGCTTGTGTCCGAAATCCATTAACTGCTCAACAAACTAATTAACTATTGTATTTCCTATCCACAGTTCCTGATAATCTCATGCTGAAACTCTTGGATGAGAGGTTGAGTCAGGTGGACTGTTCCACTCGTGGATGGGTGTTGAGAGGGTTTCCCAAGACAAGGGAACAAGCCGAGAATCTTACAGCAGCAGGTCATGAACCGAACAGGTATTGAAATATTCTGTTAAAGAGTTTATCTGATTGGTAGAACAAATTTGTGATTAAACAATCAAATCTGTTGGATTATTTAACATTTTTTAAAGATTGCTAGGAATTCAAGCAGAATAAAAAGAGGAAAAAGCAATGCAAGAAGCTTGTATCATTCATGATATTATAATTTTTAACCTTATCTGCTGTTGAAGACTTTGCATTATGCCACAGGTAATCTATGTGGCAGTATAGATATTTTCAAAGTCATGTTGCTCTTAATCACGGACAATTCTATGATTGTATAGTGATAATCAATATATTTTCTTTATCCAAGGTAGCCTCATCAAAGTTTGTTTGCCAAGCGCACCAATTGGCACAATAATTATATCATATTGACTGGCCATGAGGGGAATATCGCAAATGTTGCCCTCAAAATGAATAATATTGTCCCGAGTCGAAGACGAGGGCAATATGGATTTTTTAAGAGCGACATTTTTGATATTCCCCGAAAGTAGAACCAGTCAATATAATTATTATTACCTACAGCTATAGGATGATGCGTAATTCAAGCCTATCATTTTGTAGCAAAGACAAACAGGCTAATTGCCTGTCCGTCCCTCTGATTTCGGCTTATTCAGGCAGGTTTGTAATCCTGGCTAAGCGATTGTGACGTAAATGGTTACCTCGCGTATCCATTGTTTTTAACCTCTTTTGCGTACAAAATACTGCGCGTTTGCACTTTGCTAAATGCATACAAGAAAGGTGCGATATGGATATTATGGACCGATAATTAAGTACAGAGGCGCAATAGGAAAATGACAAATTTCACGGAGAAGGGGTGTATGAATATTATTACCCCAGTAATACAGCTGAGCCCTGGCTGAACCATTGTGACGTATTTTGTGTTGAGTGAATGAATTAGACAGACAAAATACTCCCTTATATCTTGTTTCCAAAATGCCTCATTCAGGTAATAATAGGAAATAGCAGACTAAAAGAATTTCTGCTCTGTATTACATATGATCTGCAAGATAATAATTCACTTGTGGTCTTAATTAGCTACCTGATAAATCCTTAACAAATCTAGACTGGAAACTGAAAATAAACCTGCAGAAGATCTTGGTAAATCTACCTCCTCAGGAATACTGTGGCAGAAGGTTGTAATTTGAATGGCACATAAAAAGTTCCATACTGCTCTCCCTTAGGGCAATGTAATCATGGGCTTATTAAAGCGTGGTTACCGTGACTGACAAGGTGCTCAAGCATTCGAGGTTACAAACTTCAAATCTTTATATTAACCCATTTTTCCAAAAAAGCTCCTTGTAGATTTCTTACACACTTTCCTCTCATTCTCCTTTGGTTTATCAGGGTGTTCTTCTTGGATGTACCCAACGACTCTGTCTATGAGCGTCTCACCCTGCGATCCTTGGATGTCGTCAGCGGCAGCCGCTATCATGCCCTCTATAACCCTGCCCCGACGTCCGACATCAAGGACCGCAGTGCCCAGCACCCATCTGATTTCGAGGAGAAGATTCGCGAGCGTCTGGCGGCGTACTACGCCTACTCGGAAGAAATCAGCGACTTCTATGAGGATGCACAGCACATCAATGCAGACCAGGATCCTCACACAGTGTTTGAGTGTGTGGAGAGCATGCTAGTCAACCCACTCCCTAGGACCCTCCCTACCCAGGACTGAATGATCAATAATTGTAAAAAAGGAGAGGGAACTCTCTGTTGGATGACACCTTGAGTAGTGAAGTTTTGTTCAGGAAATGCAGTTAACCCCTTGACAAATAAATTTTTAATAAATTTCTCATTTTTATAAGCTTAATACAGGGACCACCCGCTTCCAGGAGGCATTGGGTCAATCCCAACCTGCATGTTCAGTTAACAGAATTGGTATGATCGGCCATTTACGCTTCCGTTTTAAGATGGCAAGAGTTATTAGTCATTAAGTAAGTTGTCTTTTGATGGAAACATTTAGAGTTCAGCAAAATTTCCTTCAACATTACAGGGGAAAAAATGAAGATTGAAAGCACATCATGTGCTCAGCTCACCTTCCTGAAGTTCATAAATCATTTTAAGAGTTACCTTGACTCCAACACAAATGAAACAGATTTAAACTCTCTTTACTTTTCTCAGTTTACTGCTGTGTTATCCCATTTCCTACTGACGAAATATAAACCAGATCTTTTACCAACTTATCTCTTCACTTATGAATAGAGATCATAGAGTTGTAGCATATAGACAATATGAGCGGATATTACCAGGTAGCTATTGATATCAGGGATGTGGGCGTTAGGACTCTTCCTTCCAGTCATCATAGCACACTTGTTTTAGTGTGTGTTTGCGTAATGGGAATCAAATCTTCAGCAATTTTTTATAATTTTTCATCAGAAAGAATGCAATTTATAGAAGAAATCTATGAAGACATAATTTTTTGCTAGACTGTGGGGGAAAAAAGTGACATTTTGCTAGCTTGAACATGTTTGCCAAAATATTGTCATTGGTGATCAATATCACACTCTGTATATTGGAAGTCCCCTTCCCGACAAATCAACTGGTAATACATGCCCCCCAAATAAAAGTGCCACTAGCTTTTGGATTCTTAGAGCTCTATGTTATAGGGAAAATTGTCAGTGGTTAATCCATGTACTCCGTATGAAATTTTCATTTGGTTTAACAGAGATCTCGGCTCTGAGGCCAAGCAGTGAAGACTGAAATTTGATAAATGAGAGACATTTTGCATTGCAGGTTTATACATATACATAAAACCTTCTGACTGGGGTGATATTTGAAAAGTCAGTATTATTTTTCACATTTTTCAAATGCTCATAAGATTTGAGCAGCTGTGACAAAGAGTTTTCCCAAACTTCGCTTATGCCCTGATAACAGAAGTTGAAGGATGACACTGAAAACTAATATCAAACTTACAACAGTGCTGTTTCAAAGCAAATTTTAATTTGGGACCTGAAATGATAAAAGAGAAGTTCCATTAAAGTTTTACAGAAGAACAAACTTTATTCATAAGACATATGAATGAGAAATGCATTGGGAATCATATTACATAAAGATAGTAGTAAAGTCTTTATGAGTAGCCTTTTTTTTTTTTTGTTTGTTTTTTGTTTTTAAAGAAGCACACGTTGTAATTATGAGAAATGAAAAAAAATAAACATTGAAATCAATTCATAAAACCTTTCACAATACGTATTCATTCCTGTTATATATTTTGCTGTATAGATCAACGTATGTTAATGTACATAGATATCTATTTAGTATGTTGATCAGTTCCAAGTGATATATATACATTTATGTGGTCATTGTGATTTCTGTGTTTTGAACATAAGCTTATTCCTTATGTCATTTTACATGATGTATAGTAAATAGTTTTATGATGCCTGTGATGCCTGTACTATTCAATAAAATGAATGTTAAAATAAAATATCATTGTGTGAATTGTTTTCTCATTCAAAAGATTGGAGAATTTTCTCATCTCTTATAGGGATAGAGTAGAAGTGAAGATATTTGTTTTGAAACCATCCCTGTGATATATAATCTGTTCTCAATCTAAGGCATTTATTTGTATGTATGACCAAAATATCTCATTTGCTCAGCAATAAATAACTTTCAGGCAGATATATACACACACATATGTTTTATATACACATATATGTGTGTAATATGTTTTATGTATTCTTATATATAAATGTTTTGTGTACATAATATATACACACTTATATCATACATAAGATATTTGTGAAGTTTTCTATTGTACACGATAAGTATAATTTTAGAAAATATTATTGACCAATACAAAAATACGTTTTATTTCATGAAGCAGCACACTTAGGCATCATTTGAAACCAGGGTTTGGAGAAATGTATTTTCAACTTCCTATACCCCTTGGCAAATGAAATACTTCTTGCCCTTGAACATGTTTTTAAGAGGTGTAATTAAAATGAAACTGACATAGCTGAAAAGCTCTAACATGTTCATAATGCTCTTTCCCCGTCTCATGGAGATACTCTCATACTCCACTGAAACTTTGTAGTCTTCTTAAAGGCGTGTTCAGATATGACCATGACAAACCCACGCATTTTTTTTTTTTTTTTTTTTTTTTTTATTGTTCAGATATGGTGCAGCAAACCACGTCACTTATGTTAATGAACGCGTATTAACGTGCCGACTCTCGAATAAATGATTTTTGTGAAAAGTTGCGCAGACACACTCGTGACATCATATTTTGCGCTAACATTTAAGAATTAGATTGTTCCACAGCTTTTTGCCCACGGGAGGCAAGGGAGGCAAAAAAAAAAATCTTCTTGCCTCGGCGGTTTTTTAAAAATATTTTTCTTTCTTTTTCTTTCCGCCTCATATGCCATTTAGCCTACTTACTGCACAAAAAACCTAGGGGGCTTGTTGCGTCATATCTGAACAAGCCTTAAAGAACGCAAAATGCAAATTGTCAGTATTGTTTGCGTTCTTTAATTACGCATCTTTTGGCACCACTCTGTTTTGCTAAGCTACCAGGGGTCTCGAAGTTTACTCCACCGTCGTACATCACTCCTCCCATCAAACTAGACAAGCCATAGCTTTTAAATATTTCATGAGCAAACTAATAAACTAGCAAGTACTTAGCTTATTATCACAAATTTGTGATAGCTTTTGAATATTTTATGAGCAAACTAATAAACTAGCAAGTACTTATAGCTTATCAAATGAATCCACTTGAGCAAGAAGGGCACGATGCTGATTAGATGTAACGTTCATTGCGCAAGGTCCCCATGGTGGAACACCTTCCCAAATTGTTGATAGCTTTTATATATTTTATGAGCAAACTAATAAACTAGCAAAAATATGAGTACCTTTCAGATGGACAGGCCTTTATCCGAGGCCTTTATTCGAATTTTATGCGATTATCATTGAACGAATACTACCTATTTTAACCGGTTTTTGTAGAGTTCAGTTGCTAATGTCTGGCATGATTTAACTTCTCTGATCTACTCTTTGTCCAAATTTTCAGCGATGGTCTGCGTCGAAGATTTCATAGATATAGAGGACATAATCATCTCTTGCTTCTCCCAAATACAAGCAAATGTTTTGATCAGGGCTTGGCGATAACGCGCATTCGTTATGCCGTAGACATACGCGTTCATGGCGGAATTCACATACATCAACGTCTGCAATATCGGCCAGAGTGGATCTATGAAATTAACAACGTTCCAGTAAGCATCATCACCGATGAAGCCACCCACCATGCTGGAAAATGTAGCGAGCTGGAAGGGAAAGAGAAGGAGGAAAAATAAAATACCGGTGATCAGGAGCATTTTGGTCACCGAATTGCGCACGTGCGTCAACTGGTATCGATCAGAGTTATGAGAGATATCGGTCTTTACGCGCGCGCTAAGACTTTTGATGATGAGCGTGTAGAGGATGGAGCTGACGATCATTGCGATGAAGAACGGGATCACTTGGCATCCGTTCACTAGATGAATAAGCCAATCTTTCACTGCACTACAAAAGCCGTTCAGTGATGGATACGCGTCGTATTTGGGTACATCTGGGTATATTATACACCTGTAAACCATAGGATAATGTCCGGGTATCAACATGGCGGCTAAGCAGACACTCACGACCCAAGTTGCGATGATGAGCTTCGTTGTTCGCTTCCAGGTCGCCAACCGACGATGTCTAAACGGCTTACAGATTGCGTAATAGCGTTCTACCGTCACCATAGTAACCAGTAGCACCGATGCAGTGTAAGTGGTATCAACGACGAAAGGAAAGAAGATGCATCCTAGGTCGCCAAAAGGGGTACGATCATCTTTTACCACAGAAACGTGGAACCTCCAGAGTTTCTCACCAACCCCGACTGAAAGATATATCAAGTCGGCGATTGCCAAATTGGTGAGATACATGTTGGTGATGGTGCGCATTGACCGGACGCGAGCAACGACGAAAAGAAAGAGAAGGTTACCAAACAGACCAAAGGCCAATACGCACGGTAGCACGTAAGACTTGATGACGATCTCCACCTGGTCTTTCACGAAATTCTCTTCGGCGGATTCCACAGTGATGTTGTGGATTGTGTAACCTTTCTCGTAGCAGACGGGATCAACAGTCCTCTCCGCTATCCGCTGGTCATCCATCTCGACTTGGGGATTCCTGTGAAGAAAGAGGCAGAAAAAGACACAGATAAATCACAGATAGATCATTTCAAGCAGTTTTTAATATGAGAGAGCGTTTTGGAGCTCAGCTTTGAACTATGAGAAATTACGAAAATCACATCACTCAATGAAATAAGTCCAAATAAACTCACGAAGGAAAAAAGGTATAGAATGATCTTCTCTTTACGCTGACTTCACCTTCTCTCTTTCTCTCTTTCTCTGTCATCATCTCTTCTTCCCTCTCCTTCTTAATCTACCCCTTCTCCTCCTGCTCCTTTTTCTTTTTCTTCTTTTTCTACTTCTTCTTCTTCTTCTACTTCTTCTTCTTCTTCTTCTTCTTCTTCTTCTTCTTCTTCTTCTTCTTCTTCTTCTTCTTCTTCTTCTTCTTCTTCTTCTTCTTCTCCTCCTACTACTACTTCTTCTTTTTTTTACGCCATCCGAACAAGTTCATGTACTACCCGTAGGTACTTCACTGTTCATTAAGTAGTAAAGGTTGAACCAGGGCAATGTAGTTACATTTCCCTGGCTGCACACACTGTCTTCTGCCCATGTCCTTTCTAAATTGGATATCGCGTGTTGCCCACCCTATTCATCAAGGGACGCTAGGATATCGACTTCCAATGGCATCCACATAGTTACACAGAAGCAGCTGCCAGCTTTTTAGGCCTACTTGATGAATTTTACAGTTTGCTACCAACACACAAGACTGTTAAAACCAACTGTAGCTGAACGTTCTCCTCACACTCTCCCCCTTTTCAACATATCATTTGCCTCATTCATGCATGATTCGATAGCTGCTTTACATCAGTTCTATTCACACTTTCAAAAGTCTTTTTCATCCGATGGTCTTTTGATAGATATTACATGTATTTTCACCTTAATTGTCACTCATCATTACCAGCATCACCGTTATGTTAATGTTCCTTTTTGTTTTTTCTTTACTTTCATCATCGTCATTTTATCATCAACAAGATCATCATCTAAGTACAACCGTACACCATCTTCGTTTTTATCGCTATCTTCATTTGTGTGGGATGGGCTGCTTCGGGCGCGGGTGGGGGGGTTGTGCTGATTTTGACAGCAAATTTAATCCAAGCGACGTTCGAGCTCCTTAAAATGCCCTGCATTCCCATTTTTTCTTTTGAAAATCAACCACAAGTGTTTATCTTCGTTTTAATTCACTTTTTATTCGGCATCATCTTCATCTTCATCACAACCGTAATCACCACTTTTTCACCTCCTGGCAATGCTTCATGTTGCTCTTTTTCTTATTACCACTTGGATCTTCATTTTGCTGATATAGCGATCATCCTTTCATCATCATTTCGTTTCTGAAAGATCCACCAACGATATCACTCTATAAAGTATAATGCAACTTTAATTGTAGTATAATATGTTCTGTAATAAACTGGCATAAACCGTTTATAAGGCACCCTTTATTTACCTGTGAAATTATACGTTTCACGCTTCACACTTGCACAAGCCCACACACGCGCGCCCACACCCTCCTGCACCATGGGCGTCGATCCGAACTTGAGCAGGGGGGGGGGGGGGGACACAAAAGTTTGTCACCTTTCCAGTTACTTTTAAAGTTATACCTCATTATATTGCTATAACCCCCCCTCTCTCTCTCTCTCTCTCTCTCTCTCTCTCTCTCTCTCTCTCTCTCTGTAGTTATGCTCTTTCACGCCGTTTAGTTTAATTGGTGACCGGTTCATTTATTGTCTATTTATCAGCATTACAAGCATTAATAGTTTATCAATAATTTTGATTACTTCTGGGGAACTTGCTACCATTATTATTCTTTCCTTTCAAGTTCCTATTTTTATCAAGAAAGTATGATAATAATTTACGTATAAACAATAAACAGTTTGGCTGTATTTTTTTTTTCTTTACCCCAATTGAACTTTGCATTGATTTGTATTCTGTTCAATAACGACGTGAATATGATTGTATTTGTATAAATTAAAATATATCAAACTCGAAACAAAATGCATTATTTGTCATATTTAAATTATTCGGACTTCTAAAAATATATGACACATTATTAGACATTTGTCATCACAACTTTGTTGAAACATGCAGTTGAAGGGGAAAGGAACACCATAGTATTGAAAGAAAATAATTCCTGCTGAAGTGGCATTTACTAATTTTAACTACCTAAATAAACACGTAAATTCCTCCCATATTAAAGGGGAAGTCCAGACGATTTTTAAAATTTCACATCAGGTATAGTACATAAATCAAGTGTTACATACAGATTTGCGGAATTTAACATGGTCCTGGCACCTGCACACACACTGTGCCGCGCACACTGCATATCGCTCATCTCTGCTGAGCAAATGTCTCAACTCGCTGATAAACGCATTACACTATAAACATGACGGACAAAGAAAGCGGACAAAATAAACAACCCCTCATTCTACCCTTCACAATAGTTCTGGTAGTCAAAAGAACATCATTTCACTGCTATTGTCTAAAATATGTGGAACAGGTGTAACATGCATATTCACCTGAAACTACACGATTAAACATAATAGCTGTGAAGGGATGTTCTTTTGACTACCAGAACCATTGTGAAGGGTAGAATGAGAGGTTGTTTATTTTGTCCGCTTTCTTTGTCCGCCATGTTCATAGTGTTATTGACACTATGTACATGACCGACAAAGAGAGTGGACAAAATAAACAACCTCTCATTCTACCCTTCACAATGGTTCTGGTAGTCAAAAGAACATCCCTTCACTGCTATTATGTTTAATCAGTAGTTTCAGGTGAATATGCACGTTACACCTGTTCCACATATTTTAGATAATAGCAGTGAAGGGATGTTCTTTTGACTACCAGAACCATTGTGAAGGGTAGAATGAGGGGTTGTTTATTTTGTCCGCTTTCTTTGTCCGCCATGTTCATAGTGTGATTAGCGTGTGAAGCATTCACAACTTTTTTGTTGTTGTTGTGGTTGTTTTTTTTTTTACCGATTCCGTCTTCTCTTTCTTCTTATCGTATAGTCGAACCTGTCTTAGTGGCCACCTTTCTAGAGTGGACACTTGCCTTGTCTCCCCTCGAAAAGGAAATGTTATAGAACCTGTCTTTTACAGCTGCCTGTGAGTGTGTGTTTATATTATGTATATACACTCAACCAAAAAAAGTAAGTCCCCACCCCTTAGCATTTTTTCATATATTATCTCAAAAATTATTTGACCGATTTTGATCATTCAAAATGGTAATGGATAGGGAATCTTCCTACGCATAAAATGAATGGTATGTGTCTGCTAGTAGATGGCATTGTTTATATGCAATCATGCATTTTATGGCAAAAGGTGTGAAAAATAATTTGCATTTTAGTGATTTGTGTAAGCTTCTACACGAATGAGTGGAGAATCACGCATGTTTCTGAACTTTTAAGCACCATTTTGCATGTTACTCTATGTTTTGATTTTAATAAGCATCACAGTGGATGAAGTGTTCAATAACTGATAGATGTATCATCTGCTACCTAAAGAAGATCGATGGGAGGGAGAGTTTGGAGAAGGGTAGGAGCTCAAACGTGACTGCATCGCGGATATAGTGGGCTCCCAAGTTGGAAGCGTGATGATGTGGGGTGGCATCGATCAACACCCATCCATGGGAAGATGGGTCTTTTCCCCGTTCCAGGTCGATTGACCGTCCAACGACATCCTGACAAGGTGTTGGAGCCGCAGGCCGTGCCGTATGCAGCAACCAGTGGAGGCAAATTTGTATGGACGACAATGGAAGACCCCATAGTGCTCGAGTCGTCGGTCAGTTGTGGAGGAAAATATGGTTTTGAGCGTATGGAACGGCCTGCACCCCATCAAGAACCTCTGGGATTACATCCAGCGGAAAACCAACAAGAAGGTAAAGGTGCCTTTCTGGCAGTGTTTGGAGTTCTAGCACATTTACAGAAATCATAAAATCCACAAAAACTGTTCATAAAACCCTTCAATTTCACTTTTAAAAATACAAAAGCGCCCTCGTGACCAGCTCCCTCGCTTTTGAGCTTCTTCGGAAAATTTTACGTTTCTTGCCCCCCCCCCCCCCAGGAAAAAATGTCTGCGTACGGCCCTGGCCGAAGAGGTGCTGCGGGGTGATCAAAGCAGACGGTGGACCTATCAATTATTGAACAATTCACCCACAGTGATGCTTATCACATGTAAAACATAGAGTGACATGCAATAAATGGTGCTTGAAATTTCAGAAACATGCGTGATTCTCTTCTTATTTGTGTAGAAGCTTATACAAATCACAAAAGTGCAACTTTATATTCCACACCTTTTGTTATAAAATGCATAATTGCACACCAACAATGCCATCAATTGGCAGACATATACCATTCATTTTATGCGTAAGAAAATTCCCTATCCATTACCTTTTGAATGATCACAATCTGTAAAATACTTTTTGAGATATATGAAAAAATGCTAAGGGGGGGGGGGGCTTACTTTTTTGGTTGAGTGTATATTGAGGCACAGCCTTTTGAATTAAAAGAGGCTTCAAAAGGCTAAAGCGAACTAGTGGAACACAGTCTATGCGATATTGTAACTTATAATGGTTGGAAATCATCTCCGTATTAGCAAGATCGGACATCGGGGCAGTCACTGGCATGCCATGCTCTCAAATTCCGACACGAGGGAAATTTCTTTGCATTTTAGTATTGAATACCCCCTCCCCCCTTCCCATTCCATAACTGTCTCCTTAATGGCTGCCCCCCCCCCCCCCGCGTTAAAGCCTTCTCACTCACGTCCATGGAGGAAAATCGATAATACATATTATTCTTATCTAAATACACATACGTGTTGCATAAATGCTAAACATATATATATTCTTGCATTTTGGACACTCAGGCGAGAATTGCACCGAGAAAAGTGCATTAAACCACATCTGCAATAATATTAGTTAAGCTGTGACTGTGCAATGATAGGGATTAGTCATGTACATTAAATATACAGAATCGATTAATTCTGTTAGCTAAAAGTATTTGAATATTCCACTCATATTGCATATCCATTTGCGATGCAGTCCATATCCCTATGGCTAATTACTCATACAAATACTTTTAGAGAGACCACAAGACTTTCTTGATATATTCATCATGCAATGAAGCGAAAGTAAGATTGAATCAGTTTGTTCATACCCAGCTGAATTATCTGTTATCTCGGTGATACCGCCAGACCGACTCCAAATGATTAAAATCGAACGATTCCTGGTCACTTGGAATGAATATGAATATTGCAACATAGCCAAAATTTATGCCTTTGTGATTCATAAGCCTTTCTGTGAATTTTGGTTCCTAAACATTTACTGTTGTCGACCATTATTTTGTGTATATTTTGAAAGGGAGAACTTGTCCTTCTGTCCTGAGAGCAGTAGATAACCAGACCTGGGGGGGTGTAACATAAAACATGCAATCAATCTTACGACTGATATCAATCGTAAGTCTATGGCAAACCATGTACTAAAGAGATACAATTGATTGTAAGATTGATTGCATCTCTTTATGTTACACCCCCCTGGTCATGTCTGAAATCAGTGAGAAGACAAAAGAAGACTAAGGCAACAAATCGCCATATTGGGAGGTGGGGGCCGGGGTTATCAGTGAAGGAAATCATGATACTGTTTCATATTTCTCCCCAAACTGTTTACAGGGTTTGCATAGACTTTTCGCAAAGAATAATACCCATAAGGTACCCAGAAAAGGGATAGGGAAATAACCACACCCAGAGAAGACAGATTTCTTTGGGCCGTTGCCAAGACGTTGCCAAGGAGGATGCGCGCCATATTCAGAGGTCGTGATTATCCAGAAAAATATAATAAATGCATGAAATGTGTGAAGAATTTGCTTATGGCAAGTTCCACTATATTCTTAAGAAAATGACAATAATTTGGTATATCGGGTAAATATTTTGCAATACAACCTCTTTGCAATATAGGCCTAAAAGTGGTCCTCTGCTTGTTTTCCTATTGTGTTTATGTTGCAATCCTTATGTCAATTTGATGAGAGTACGTTGTTGTCGGTCTAGAGTTAATCTCGCTTGTGTGACTGAGGTTTTGCAGAAAGCAAATCGCTTGTTCGCAACATCCAACCTGCGCTGGTATTTTGAGCTGCGGGCCTAGTGTAGTACCTGTCATTCATATCACTCATTTAATTCAAACTGGTCATCAACTGCCTGCTCTATCACTTTATTTTAAGGTTTTCTTGATTAACGAACCAAATTTAGAATGGTGTGCCCGTGTTATTGGACTTTGTCATTAAAGCGCTGCGTCATGCTGCCAGATGATATTGTTTGATTTTCGTCATGTATTCAATATCCAAACATCTAACCGTTATTTCAAGATGCAAAGTGGAGAGAACGAACTTTCAACTTATTTCATTAAAAGCATGTGAAGCTTTAACATTCAGCATCTTGTAGATAATAAAAATGAACTTCAATGACGTTAAATCCATTAACCTTCAACAGTCTGTCATTTAAGACTGAAGTACTCTAATGCAGCTATACTTGATGCAGTCATTCATAAATTGAGTGTGTAATCAGTCTTGTTTGCAGGTTTTGATTTTGCTTAAGCTACATTGTATTAACAGATTTTATGAAATTCATCTAGTCAAATTTGCCAAGGCCCATGCAAAATGATCATAATAATGATGCAGTTTCTATTGATAAACACTTACTATTTCTCGAAATATCAGAAACATTCTTATAAAATGTCTATTTGTATAACAAAATTCAAAAATAAGGCCAATGGACTACAATGCATAGATCAAATATTCATTTACAGCTCAATGATCTTATAAAGATCCAAACTAGATTGTCATAATTGCTATATTACGTGGAATGTCATTATTATCATCAAAACCCTTTATTTTACTGATTTAGGACAATTGTGTGTGACATGACACTATAGAATATCTATACTAATATCGTTGCTTAATATGTATGGTGATCATGTTGCTTTATTTTGCTACTAATTATCCTCCCTTTTACACCTATCTACTCTTTCCCCATTCTCTCTCTCTCTCTCTCTCTCCTCTTGTTACCCAAAGACTCAAAAATTATGTACGTGGTGTCAGGGCGTAGACAGGGGGGGGGGGGGGGGGGAGGGGTATGCATCCCCCCACCTTGTGAGGTGGGGGGATGACATGTACAATCACCCCCCCCCCCGGTTTTAGGGAAGGATATTTGCTTAAAATCAAACTGCATTAACATGTTTAGAAATGATAGGAACAGCAATAATGATAATAATAATTATTGTCATTTTAACAACAATAGCAACAACAACAAAAACAACAACAGTAATAATAATAATAATGATAATAATAATAACAGTAATAATAATAATGATACCAATTACTAATGTATTATTATCATTATGCTTGTGATAATAATTATAGTTATCATCCTCATCATCATCGTTAATGAGACTGAAATGACGATTACTATCATAACTATATCGATCATTATTCTGATCTATGTAGTTATTTATATTACTTTTGGGTAATTTCGGCGCCGTCACAGTTTTTCTGAAGTGGCGTAACAACAAAATTATATAAAAAAAAGAAGATAAATAGCGTGATGCAAATATGCAGTAATATGTGTTAGTCCATATTCTATATTCGTTTGTCACGGTGCGTATATCTTCTATTTATGTCTGTGCATTCGGGTGTGTGTGTGTGGGTGTGTGTTTGTGTGTGAGGGTACGTGTGCGTGTGTGTGTATCTGTATACGAAATTGATCCTCGATTTCTTGTGAACGGCAAATCACCCCCCCCCCCCCCAGGTGTAAGAGCCTGTCTACGCCACTGCGTGGTGTCGTATGGGCAGTCTACCAGAAATTGAAAAACACTGAGAGGGTGGAATCCTCCCCAGGAGAGAGCAGGAGAGGAGTGGGGGTGTGATAATACCTGCAAAAGGAGGTCTCGCTTGCTTTGGGCCCACTGCGTGTATATTGTTAATTTCCATACATGGCACTTCAAAGCCAAACGGGGGTGTGGGGCGTACACCAGCCAACATACTCGCCCCCTTTTCGAAAGAGGAAAGGGTAACATTTTAGATTATATAGAATGAAATCTTGCTACCCATTGTAGAAGCGTCTTGGATATTCTTTTCATTTTTACCCCTTTCATTTCTTTTCTTCTTTTTTTTTTCTGAAGGAAACAGATTTTATCCAAGGGCGCTTAAATCTAACAAATACTTTGATATGCAACCTAAATCAAACCGGTTTCATGTTTTCATATTTAAGAATATTAACCACGTTGGCAAACGTAAAATGTTAATAAATGTTTAACTTCAAGATAACGAAAAAACTAAGAAAACCAAAGCCTTCATCGGAGATATCTGATACCAGTACCGCGTTGTTTACTTAAATGTAAAGCGTTATTGATCTGTGCGTGTTCTCTGAATGCAGTGAACAGCAAATGCTGACATACATTCATCAAATATTTAAAAATGCTAAATATGAAACTAGCTTCTGTACTTTGAATACTTTCATAATATTCTGTGTCAACATGTTAACAGATGCTAATGGAAATCTGTTATTTTATGTGGGGCGTATGATTTGCTGTTTCTACAGTGAAACTCGGATCACTGAGAACCTGTATTTGTTTAAAAAGGCAAATTCGTGCCTCCATCATGATGCAATAGGGGTGTTTTTCCATTATTATAAAAAATTACTTTACGGAATCGGAAAAGTTAAATCATGGGTCAAGTTCGGGAACAAGCTTTTTCTTAGTGAGTACATTCGAAAGCTCATTGAACAAAAAACAAAAACTACACTCTAAAAACTAAAATGTTGAATCACCATTTTAAAGGGTGGAGGAGTGACTACATTTTCAAAATGTTAGATCAACACTTTGAACATACTGGATTCCAACCTTTATAGTGTTGAATCCAGAGTGCTGAAATTGTTAATCTAACATTTTGAAAATGCAGTCACTCCTCCACCCTTTAAAATGGTGATTCGACATTTTAGTTTTAGAGTGTATGAATTATTACAAAATTACGAAATATCGTAGGGCTACATAATTATTTGGGGATCATGTCGAGGTCCCCAACCCTAGATATCATACTCCCCACCCCTCAACTTTAGCAACCTCCACAACTAATACAAGAGCCCAACTTTAATTTTTTTCGATTAGTTTAACTTTACTTTGTGAAGTTTTTCGATACATGTTCAGTTATTCTGTTTACCATTTCATAGAAACAACCGTTAGAAATATGTTTGTACAGGTTTTACCAAATATACTCAAACACTTGATTCAATAAGGATCAATATAGTGCAACGCAGATTTTATAGGCGACATCGATTAAATACTCCCTTCATTTTTTTGTACAAGAATGTTCCCTGCTTTGACCGATTGATCAACATAATTAGGTTAATGTTTAGGTTAGTATTTAGAAAATTCCATAACAGTGGATTCAACATTATACCAGGCATAACGACTTTAAAGGTATCATGAAGTGATAAAGAGTTTGCTCCACCACTGGGAACTTGAACCGAGATCATAGACCATTCGGCGATTTATGGACAAGACCACAGTTTCATGCAATTAGGTCTAAATTTCAATTCAATTTCAATTTAAGTTCACCAGAAAAAACCTCTAACAGTATATAGGCCTATATACGTCAGAGATGTAGTTTATTTATTTATTTATTTATTTATTTTGTTTTATTTATTTTATACTGCAGGGTAGGCCTGTTCAGTTCTTAAAACTGCTTTACAAAGGCGCCCTGCAGTTTAAAATACATGTCAAGATAACTATAAAATATATCATCAAAAAAACAATCAACGTCAAAAATACAAAATACAAAATATTTAACATCAGAAACAATTAACACCAAAAATATAGAGTGGGAAGTGACAATTTAAACATACAAGTACATAGCATTGTAAATCAATGGAATATTATTTCGCTCTTTATCAATTCGTATGAAAGGCTTTGCATAATTTTTTAAAAACTAACAAGGAGGTACAAGCTTGTAAATTTGAAGGAAGTGCATTAAATAATTTGGGTCCGAAATATGCGAAAGATTTTCTTTTATATTCAGTTCTAGCTTTGGGAAGCTGAAGGGGGCATCGCAAAGAAAACCGTGTCCTGTATTTCACGGGCCGTTTACATACTAAAGGTTTTAAATAATTTGGAACTAAATTATTCATTATTTTATATACAAGAACACAATACTGATATTTTATACGCTGATCTACTGATTGCCACTTCAGCGACTGCAACAAAGAAATTTGTGATGTATTATAATCTTTTTTCAAAAGCATCCTGGCATATTTATTTTGCAGTTTTTGTATCTTATCTAAATGTATTTTTGCACTGCTTCCCCAAGATGTACTACAGTAATCAATGTAAGGTAAAATCATAGAAAAGTACAGCTTCTTCATGATATCAAAGGACAGTATGTGCTTAATCCGCCTTGTACAACCTATTGCTCGAGATATTTTACAAACGATATTAGTAATATGTTCACACCAAGTCAAGCCCGGATCGAGCATGACACCTAAGTATTTAATCTTTTTTACATTTTCTAATTGTATGTTCCTGAATTTCACTGGCAAATAAGCACCCCTCAACTTTTTCTTTTGACCAAATACCATGGCTTTTTTTTTTTTTGCGGGTGTAAATGCATATTATTTAAGTCTAACCATTTACATATTGAATCAAAATCATCTTGCAAATACTTTTGTACCTCCTTAATTGATTCACCGTGATTAAAAATGGCGGTATCACCAGCATAAAGAGACATTTTAGAATGTACATGCAATTTCAAATTACACATGTCGTTAATAAAAATACAAAATATCAATGGACCCAATATAGATCCTTGTGGGACACCTGATTTTATCTTTAAAAATTCACTGCGACAATTGCTAATCATTACAAATTGCCTTCTGTCTGTTAAATACGATTCCATCCAGTTGTATTCATTGCCAGTAATACCATAGTACTTAAGTTTTGCAAGTATAAAATTGTGAGGAATAACATCAGTTATGTAGTGCAATGATGAAAGAGATAATAGTGCAATGATGGGATAGATATAGTGCAATGATGAGTACTCATCTGAATGAAACTTACAGAAAATAACATTGTTTGCATAGTAGTTTTTTGCCGCCCTATGTCTCATTTGATGTCCAGCTCAAATGATAAGGTATTACCAATGTCACTTTAAAAGAGGGTTCTGAAAGAAAAATCGTCATTCAAAATTATCCTAAAATTCAAAATTCAAATTCAAATTTAATGGAATAGAATCCTTATAATAATAGAATTATCATCAAACAAAACAAAACACAAGAGAAAAGCTTGATAGGAGCAAATTTCAACTTAGCAAAGGCATGATGTATCATTATACTTTAAGCTCCTTGGGCAGTTATGCATTCATTGATTACTTTTCAAATCCGAGTTTCATATATCCCCCTCCTCCTTTATCGGTTATCCTAAATCTCCATGGATTTAGCGACTCATACGTCAAGTAAATTTAGTGACTCCCGTGGCAGTGACAATGTCGTCTGAATGAATAAGAGGATAAGCAATAGTATTAAAGATACATGTCATACTTACAATATATTTCAATCGATGAAAGATTCTTTGTTTTTCAACAGTATTTTCCACTTCCACTGCGATGCTTGGCAAGGTTTGTCGTTAAGTACCAAAGTGTTCGTTATCCCGAGAAGGAATTAGACCCTGTCCCTACTCCTCGCAATTCTCCAAATTGAGGCTGCCGAAGACACTGGGGCATGCATTCATCGACAAATATTAATCAACTAGTGCTGTCCTTTCTCAAATAAAATCAAAATTTGATCAAAATGTGATATGATATTTTTACCATCTCCGCCTCCTTATATCAAAGTAAGAAGGCGCTCTTGAGAGACAACAATGGGACGATCTCACCAAATTGATATGTAAACTGACCCGCTTTGCCAGCATTTTCGCTTATCATGCCCATGGTGCCATGAATTTAATAAGACAAAGTTTTTTTTTCTTTCTTCTTTTAAGGCTTTTAAAGGGTGAACTTTTTCTCAACGACGGCTTGATCAGCGGTGAATCTTGAACCATCCGGAGCAAGAGGAAGCGCAAATTCAATTTGGAGAGTAGATGATGTTTGCCGACGGGTTCGCTTCTCAGCAACGTGATGAGCGCCGGTGCGAACTGAGAGCCAAAAAGGATGAAGGAACTTGTACATGCGACGGACGGCTGGGGACGGGGTACACGCTGCATGGGCGTGCAGGTTGTCACGGTTGATGAGTAGGTAAATATTGAGGAGCACCGTTCCACTTGTCACTGAAGTTGACGCTTCAGTGCATACAATTATGATCATCCTTTTCTTGAGTCACCTGTTTCTGTTGCCAAAAAAGGTTTAGGAACGCAGTTGAAAAGATTTTGATCAAAACAGTGATAAAAAAATTAGACCCAAGGCATTGTCGATATAGAGGCGTGCAGGGGCGGACTGGGGCCGATATTTGGCTGAGGAATTTTAAAATGACCGACCATTCAACCTGAAAACGACCCCAGACTAGGAGAGCGTTTCATGACTCTCTCTCGAACTGGGTTTTGACAGACGTGTATCAATCAAATATGATTATTTACGTCTGGGACCGACCTTAAACGTCACCATCCGAAAGACGTGGCAAATTTAGATTCATGAAGTGTCCTATCAGTGATTTTTACTGACAACTGTTATAAGCTACTGAAGTCCTTGCATCTGATTGGCTGAGAGCAAATTTGTCAGCAAAAGTCACTGACTAGACACTTTATGAAACTGTGCCCAGGAAACGAAAGGCCCTCAAGCCAGCACACCGAGTGGCACATGGGGGAAAAACTCCCCAAATTCCTATAACCAGTCCGCCCCTGGCATGTAAAGGGTTTACAGTCAGTATCTCACAGAGCGGCAAATGCTTGCAAGCGTAGCGAATGTGAGGTTTCGTAAAAAGGTTGCAAAACAAATTTCTTAACAGTTTTATTTCGCAAACAGCTTTTGTTGTCGCAACGAAATATTCAAAATTTCTTTGCGATTTTTTTTTTCTGCAAACCGTTGCAGCGTTTGAAAGACAGTCGTAAGTCCTTTGGAAGCCTTTGCAATTTGTAAGACGTGTCGCTATAATTCTTTTGATTCGCCAGTGCTAGCGACCGCGTGATTTATGGTTCCTCTATAAAATCGACTCATTTAAAGAGCAATCGCCATTCTTTCTCCTTTTCATCAGAAGTTTATTCTCTTTATCTTTTTTTCTGTCTCTCCTGCTGCAAGATAACTGCAGCAACAGCCAGGCAAAGAGACGTACCCTGATTTTCGCCAATTCGTCATAAAGTTGACGAATCGAAAAATGCAAGCATTCGTCGCTCTGTGAGATAGTCCGGCCCTTTATAGCTCCTGGTGTCATCGTTTTGTGATGTCGCAAAATGAGATATACAAAAGGGGAGGGTCCCTGGGGAATATGGATACGCACGTATTTTACTCGACCTGGAAAACTCTTGTTTTCACCAGATCTTTAACCCACGCTGCTCCTTCGTGACATGTAATTCCTGCAGTTTTATTCATTTAAGACAGAGTCATACTGTAGCGACATGAAACCAAGCACGTGCTCAATTATTTAGACAGGGGGCCGATCGACGTCTCTTGCCCGAATATCAATATGTCATATCTATCAATTGTGAGCTGACAAAGCGAGTGAGCAAATATATTTAAACTTTACTGAAGTCATTTTGCTGTCTTATTTTATACAAACCCCTCGTTAAAAAAAGGTATAAGCCTACCACGATACCCGCGGTATTATGATGATAAATCAAAGGTATAACATGGTAGTTTGACCATATACCATCAAAATGCCATCAAATTACGACCATGGGCGGTACTTGAAAAAAAAATGTAACGAGAAAGGGAGAGAGCTGCGCCACTTCTCACTCCCAGTATATGAGGTGACCGAAATTCTTCAGGGAGAGGCTGCAGGATGTGGTAGTGTAGTATACAGTTCAACAGTTCTGCCGCGGGAAAACAAATAGATTTGACAAGACAGCAGATCTCCAGCGTTCACCAAACATCATATGATCGAACCCTCATGCTCTACTCATTGGTTTATTCATTCATTTATTTAACCTAGATTTTTTTTTAAGCAAACACATAGGAATGACAAAGATATTAAAATAAAGAGTGATGCATCAACACGTATGCTTGCACAGATGGAGAACGAGTGGGTAGTTGCTTTCAAAGATTGTATCCTTCGATTCCACGAAATCAAATATAGATTTATTTCCTTCACTTTTCCATGTTATAGTTATTTTCCGTATTTTCTTTTCCTTTTTAAACGATTTTTCTTCATTTTTATGCATCTTCTTTCTCTCCCCACCCCCTCCTCTCTCTCTCTCCCTTAAAGTATTCCTTCTATTCCTCCAGTCTTCTCTAATACCCTCCCCTCCTCTCTCTCTCCCTTTATCTCTCTCTCTCTCTCTCTCTCTCTCTCTCTCTCTCTCTCTCTCTCTATATATATATATATATATATATATATATCTTCGCTCTCTTTCTCTCCCTCTTTCTTTCCCTCTCTCTTCATTTCCTTTAATGACATTTCCTTATTAGTTTTTTTGTTTTCTATTTCTTCTTTCCATTCGTCTGTCTTCTTACATAATTATCGTCTCCCTTTTCTCTCCTCTTTTACCTATAATAACACTTCTTTGGAACTTTATTACTTACCTTCATTCTACGTTCTCTTAATGTGATACTATTTTCTAGTTTTCTGTTTCCATTTTTCGTGAAATAATTTTCTTTTGATTTTTCTAGCACTCATTCGGTATGCTGAATATTTACATAAATTAAAATTAATTCTACGAATATGCCCCATTAAAAAAATTATGCATGGATGGATTGTGAAAAGAGGATGTTGTATTAGTTTAATGTCCATACATTATACACCTGTACGAGACAAACACTAGCGTACTGATGGGGGAGGGGGCTTGGGGGCAGTAATGTTGCCCCCCCCCCCCCCGACAAAAAAGATGAATAAATAAATTCAAACGTGGTTTATTTCTAAGTCGATACCATGATTTACAAATGTTGCTGAAATGACATTATTTTGTACTAGTTTAATGTCCATACATTAAAATGTTGCTGAAATGACATTATTTTCCGGGATCCCCCCACCCAATTTTTTTTTTTTTTTACTCATTCCGCCACTGGAGACAAAGACAGTTCCGGCGAAAATATGTAACTGAAGAATTTGACCATCGTGGACTTTGACAATTTTCTTTAATTATATTTGTGTAGTGTGTGAAGTTCCGTTCCAGATGAGATTCATTAAGGACGCGGTGTCCTATACTTCGGTTGCTATGGTAACGACACGATTCGACTGAAGTAATCTCGTGTGAAAACATCGCAGGTTTGTATTCATGGCAATAAATTTCATCTTAATCAACTGTTTTGCTGTAATATTCTAATTAATTTCTGGATGTGTTTTCTTCTCATGACGCGACATGTCATGATAACCAGAACATTAATACTGCATGCAACGGCAATGATTTTTTGTTTTATATTCCTTTTCTTTTATATAAATTCACATTTTACGGAGCCCTTTAGATGTTGTTGCTTGACATGCTGACTTTAATTTGAGTCAAAATAATTGTTACCAGTTTTCTAAAATTCGTTTCATCTATTCTCATTCTGTCTAGGGCAAGGTCAATGAATTGTAAATGGCAGCCCGGATGACGTCTTTGTTTTTTGTTTATTTTTTTTTTCCGTACCACAGCGAGGCCGGAAATTAGTATCATCGACTTCATTGAAGAATAGCTGTGATACTTGGGCCCGTTGCATAAAACTTTTGCCAGACTTGTTTTTCTGGCGAAAAAAAGTCTGGCCAATTTTTATGTAATGGAAAACTATGGCTTTTTTTTTTTTTGCCTTAGTTTCCTCAAATTTTGCCACAAAAAACTCCGGCAAAAGTTTTATGCAACGGGCTTCTTCTTGTCAGTGCTGACAACTTTCATGAAACGGTGCCCTGGGGAGCGTTTCATGAAGAGATTTGTCAGTGATTTTCACTAACAACTGATATAAGCTACTGAAAATCTTCGCATCTGATTGGCTGAGAGCAAATAAGTCAGTGAAAATTACCGACAAGACTCTTCATGAAACGCTCCCCTGATCTCGCTTGCGTACGAAAAAAAAAAAAAAAGACGGGCCCGGGTGGCAGCCAGACATTAGTTAACAGGAAACAAAATGAGTTAGAGAGAGAAGAAAAGTAAAAACAGGTAAATAGAAAGACTTAAACAGAGAGAGAGAGAGAGAGAGAGAGGCGAGGGGAGGCACACATCTTAGACATAAAGAAAGAACAAAGACAGACAGAATTGGAAGAGTGTGAAAGAGAGACTGGAGATTGAAACAGAGAGGATGAAAATCCGAGAGAAAAGAGAGAAGCTAATCTTGGCTTCATTGGAATGAAGCGGCAATAATTTCCTCTGAAATGCCTCGTTAATTAGTTACATTGCCAATAAACATCAGGCAATAGCCCAATTAGTAATCCTTAAAGCATCCCTAACTACCCTACTGCAACCTTGAATAGCGCCACATAAAGGGATGCCTTCGTAACCATTCATCACTATCCGAACGGTTGTCGTAAAAAAAATTGTTTTGCGCAGCTCTGATAAAGATAGAAAATGATTGCTTTTTCGGTATATTTCCTTGTGCTTTTCTTTTCTCGACGTCATTTCTCAGCCACAATCAGTCGGCGGGTCATTAAACTTCATTTTTCACGCGCTTCCGTTTTTTTTCTATTTTAAATCGGTCGGGTTATTAAACTAGCTAGGGAACTGCAATCCATTTTTTCCCTAGCTTTTTTTGTTTTTGTTTCTAAGTCTTGCAGTTTTTATTTTCTGCTAAAAGGCAACCATCATTACTGTTCGATGATTGGGATGCGGCAATTCGTTATACTCTTCTCTTATGGAATTTGTGGCTAAGACGTCTTTCCTCTTCATTTCGGGATTAATCTAATGTTTGAATGAGTTCATGCTCATGCAAATGTGAAAAAAAAGATATTCGTCCAGAGATCAAAACAATATATATTTATTTTGAAGGAAGTGATCAGACTGTGATTCAATTATAGAATTCACTTTGTTTTTCTGTAAGTGATACACTCCCAGTAATGTTTAGACCTGAAATATGCAGAAAATGTTTTCCAACTTGTATACATGTAATCGTAATAATCTAAGTTTTCCTCTATATTCCCCTCTATTTCATGTAATGGAATGTGAAGTGGAGGCTATTACAAATACACTGTATAGAGAAATTCGGTTTCCGAACACTGTAGTGTATGTCAGCCATAATTAGAGGCTTCCAAAAATAGAAAGATGATTCAATGGGTTATGCAGTGAGATGTTATTTTGTTAGGCATGCTTGAAGCCCCCCCCCCCCCCCCCCCATTTAAACAATATCACACAAAAAAAGCACCCAAAACTGAACAGGTCTACACCATCCCTTTGTCAATTTTTTATTTTTGTTTTTCACCTTGAGCATGATAAAAGCTGATCTTGTAACTATTTGCATGTACATATTTCTACCCATGATAATCAACCAATAAGGACAGGTGGCCTTAACAGAGAGATGGTCATTTTAGGTCTCTTAGGAAAACACTGTGGTGCGAAAGAACGCATCCAGAACGCAAAATGCAAAAATGCAAAAATTAGAATGTCTATTGATTGACATATTGGGAGGAAATTTCAGCTAATATCATTCCACAGGCAGATTGTGTATTCATTTACAAGGTCTATATGCTTTTTATGTAATTATCAATCTGTTTCAAAATTCTGATTTTCAACAATTTTCCATTTTGCATTCGGGATGTGTCTTTTTCGCACCACGGCCGGTGTCTTCCTAAGACACCTTGCTGTACTATATAGTACTCGACAAGAGCAACCCTGACAAAACACAACAAATACAGCAAACATGTAACACAGGTAAAAAAAATTCTTTATTGACATGAATTTAATGCATTAAATTTCCAGGAATACACATATACCAATGTGTGAGAATCTGAACTAACATGGACCATATTGGACAATGTTTTTCAAATCCACGACAGAATAAACAAAATGCACAATAATAACCCTGCCCCCTTCATGACCTTTGAAGTTATGAATGACTTCATAATCAATGCACAGTCACAAATTTGTAATGATGAATCCAGGACAATTAAAAAAAAAAAAATCTTGGCCCTAAAACTTTCTGCTTATACCCATATTATTATATACTAGTATATGGTTTTAAAAAACACAAGAGTTTTGTCCATTTTCTCAATCTAAAGCACTTGAAATATGGAGAAATGTAAAACCATATCTTTCAGGCAGATTTAACCTCCCCTCTTTTAAGAAAAACCGAATCAATTGTTAAAAGAGATTTTCTCTTTCTTCGCAAAAATAACTGATGAAGCAGAAATAAATAATGAATCAAAAGTAACGATATAATTAACCCAGGGCAGCCTTTTTAGTACTATGTACTGTTCTCGTAGAGGGCCCTGCAAACAAATTTCATCGGCTTTTAAGTGCCAAATCCTACCAGGTATCCACTCACTACACCCAGATGGAGTGTGGTACATGCAGATTAATGTTTTGCCAAAGGACATTAGTGATGTGGCAGGGATCATTAATAATTAAGTATGATGGGGGGACCATAGTTCGCGCACATTTTGATTTTTTAATGAAGGCAATTTTTGAGCCATAGTTTCTCAATTTTTACCAAAAATTATTCTGATTTAAATGACACCAAAGGCAAAGCAAAGTTTGGGATTTCAAATGGGCGAAAGAAGAACATGTTATTTACGAAGAATTCCCGAGATATCGCGATCGCACAATTTGATGTCGCATCTGGACCTGGAAAAGTGTTACAAAAATAAGGAGACCTAACTTCGCGCACGCCAGTTTTCAAGTGATTAATACAAAATAGAGATCCATAAAAGGTAAGATAATTGCATTACTAGGAAGGCAAAATGCCACTGAATAATTTGATAACACATTTTACTTACAATTTTGATGACATCGTCTCTCGAGAAGAGGAATTCTAGACCCTTCTCGACAAGTCCAGTTTTTGTCAGAACGAACGCAAAACGCTGCCAAATTTGCAGATTTTTCATTCATAATTTCAAAATTCCTTCTCTAATTTCAAAAGGAAAGTAACTTTCAGGATAATTTTAGGGTGCTCTTTCCGTTGGTGCTACCAGTTTTTCACAATCTTTTCTAGTTTTTGAGATATGGCCCTTTGAGCGAAGTTTGGACCTGCGCGAAGTGAGGTCACTCTGCCATACTGTTAATGTTTCTACTTTGAAGTGAACTTCCAATGACATATCTTTCACATTAGAAGAAGTGAAATAAAATGTGTAGAGTTTTGTAACTACACTTTCATTATCTTAAATGTCAAACTCTATGGACTAAGAAGGTACAAAGCTTAGCGAAACAAAATGGTGCAAAAAGACGTGCAAAGAATGCAAAATGCATATTGTTAATAGATCAGAAAAGGTTGATCATCATGGTTGAGAGACAAGGTAGTAAACTGGACCGGGGGGGGGGGGCGTTTCATCAACATTTGTTGTCTGACAAGTTGTCAGATCTGATAGCTTTCCTTGATTTTGATTGGCTGAGAAGCATAGTTACTATAGCAACTGTCGGATAAAACAGACTTTGTCGGATAAAACATCCGACAAGTCCTTTCATGAAACGATCCCCAGATGTCAAATGATGTAGCAAACATAAGAAATGGAGGCGATATGTTTGCTACATTGTGTGAAATCTGGGTCCTGTTGCAGAAAACTTACCATTAACTGTAACTCTGCCATTTAATGGTAACACTGCTTAACAGCCAATCAAATTCAAGGTTTCCATGGAAGTTACCACTGATGCAAAGTTACCATCAATGATAATTTTTATGCAATGGGGCCCTGGTCCAATTTACTATCTTATGAAAATTGTTGTCTGTATTGTTCGCGTTCTGGACATGTCTTTTTGAACCATTCCATTTTGCTATGCTACTTTAGGGTTTTGTACTCACTGACGTTATGACAAAGAAGTTTAAATGAGCAAACAATTCATAAATTGTTGCATGTTGATACCTTGGATGACATCCGATGATACATGGTACAACTTACAGCTACCCAGTACACACAAGTTTGATGAGCAAACAATTCATAAATGTTTGCTTGTAGATAACTTAGGTGACATCCAATGATACATGTACATGGTACAACTTACAGCTACCTGGTACACACAAGTTTTGATGAGCAAACAATTCATAAATGGTTGCTTGTCGATACCTTGGGTGACATCTAATGATACATGGTAAAACTTACAGCTATTTCCTGTGTCATTTGAAGTGTAATCCAACCCCTACATCTGGTTGATTTCATAGCAAAATGAATGAAACAGCTCAGTCAAAGTTTAAGGAAAATATGTTTTTCAAGAGTTCAAAAGGTCTTTTGCTTCAAAGACCAAAGACCAATTAGATAATCTCATTTGCAAAACCTAAATACATGTGTCACCTTCTCATTCATCATCAATTTCTCTGTCTACCTGCTAATTGTTTTGCATGAAGGAAGTTAAGAAGTTTCCATTTTATTCCCAAGAAAAGTTGTCTCAAATATGTGTCATATTTTGTCAACAGAAAGATAGTCTTGAAAATCATCCTGTATATAATAAATGTAGTACTTCATCTCCAAGAAGTGGGATATTTAGAGATATTTCTACATAAAACGAGTAAGATTTCCTTACACAGGAAATTACACTTGCCATTGCAATTGTTAATTAGTGTACAATCTTCAAACCTTAATACATGTGTAACTTTCTCACTCATCATCAATTTTTCTTAAACATTCCATACTTCACTTTTCTCATTTTTCTGCATTTATTAAAAGTGATGTTAATGGAAGGTGGTCCTTCCCTTGAAATGAAGAATCTTACGACTTCTACACGGGTACAAATACAAGAATCTCTTCCAACAGTCTGTGGTATGCATACTGGAAATTGTACAACTTTTCTACATCAAGAACACACTAACCTGCAACATTACAGAATATACAATTTGATTGCAGAGAATACAATCATGACGTATCCATAGATTCTACCCTGGTCTCGGTGACGTCCAGCTTCAGTGGAGTAACAGTCTTCTTCAAGACTCCAGTAGTGCCTCTCTTGTAGGTGTAATCCCCTTGTCTGGAAAGACAGACAAAATGAAACAAAAAGTTGTATTAAATCTAATTAGATCATTGTCCCTCCCATATGCATACATGAATCAAGTTTGAAGTTGATCCATCAAATGGTTGTTGAGTTACCGTGAGAACGAACCATTTCTATGTACATAATGACTTCTGACCTTTGACCTTTGACCTTGAGACATCTATTCAGATCATTGTCCCTTCCATATGCATACATGAACAAAGTTTGAAGCAAATCTGTCAAATGGTTCTTAAGTTATCGCGAGAACGAGCCATTTTTATGTGTATTATTACCTCTATGACCTTGACCTTTGACCTTGAGACTCCAAAATCTCATCAGATCATTGTCCCTCCCATATGCATACACAAGCCAAGTTTGAAGTTGATCTGTCAAATGGTTCTTAAGTTATCGCGAGAACGAAAACGTGACGGACGGACGGACGACCCGAAAACATAATGCCTCCGGCAACCAACTACGGTGGGCGGAGGCATAAAAACAGTATAAAATACTGCAAAAAAGAGTTGGCATCTCTGCATATATAATGCTGGAAAAATGACAGGTGACTGTGTTATTCATACAAGCCCTATCAAATCCACAAGATATACTTTAGAGATGTTTAGCCATACCTGACTCCCTTCTTGTTCGCTACATCATAAGGTCGCAGAAAATCCACCTTGCCCTTCTTGATGACACAGAGGTCAACGTTTGTGCCTGACCCCAGGTCATTGAAGATACCAGCAGCTATACCATCACGTACTAGCTGTTTAGCTTCCTCTTCCTGTACAAGCAAAAAGTAAAAAGGAAAGATAGCATAGGTTTATTTACAACATCAGCAATACAGAACCCATGGAATGTTTGTGAAATTTTTATGCTTAATTTTGCGCTATAGTTTACTGCACATTTATTGCACCATCACATACAACTGTTTAGCTTCCTCTTCCTATTCAAGCACAAGGTAAAAAGGAAAGATAGCATAGGCTTATTTACAACAACAGCAATACAGAACCCATGAGACGTTTGTTGAATTTTCATGCTTATTTTTACACTATAGTTTATTGTACATCTATTTTTTGTTTATTATTATTTATTCGGCATTTTCAAGAAAAATATAGCAATGTCAAAGAACATCAAATATAATATATGCATATTGCACATTGCTGTCTGCCGAATGGATTTTGATAAGCGCAAGTCTCAAATCGCAACTATCTTTATCAAACTGGATAACAGAGTAATAAGTACAATTGACAATTAATCCTTTCTCAGGCATAAAATAGCAACACGAGTGAAAATATAGGTGATCATGGAATGTATATTACATTAATGTACATACTAAATAAGATAGGTTAGCAACATGGAGTGGTGCGAAAAGATGCCTCCGGAACGTAATGCATATTCTTATCTGTATTGTGTGAGTTTCATCTTTCGCACCATTCGGTGCAACCTAAAAGCTACCTAAATCTCTTTTGAAAGTCATTCAAAACCACATGTATTCTGTGAAGACTCTACAATCATGTGTGCCCATTTTTAGCATTGCATTAGAATGATTAAATCCTCAAAAACCCTGATTAGCATTAATGTGTTTACCTCCATGTCTGTTCTGAACCTTAACCAAAAGACCAACAGAGCATCCAAGGAACCACCACGGTGTGTTTTTCAATGTAATCTTGCATATTTTCAAACATTCTCTTTTGCACTAAATCTTACAATAGTCAACCCAAAGCCCATCCTTTGTAAAATTAATGTTTAAATCTAAATTAGCTTATTATTAGAAACGGGCCTTGGAATGGGTTTCTGTATTTACCTCCATATCTGGCCTGAACCTATCCTCAAAGACTGACATAGCAGCCAATGACCCCGACCCCATGGTACAGAAGGGTAGTTTGTTGGTGGAACCATGGGGGTAGATGCTGTACAGATGAGGGCCTGTGGCATCCACACCTCCCAGCACCAGAGCTGCTCCTATATGTCCCTGGTACCTGAAGAGTAAAAAAAAAAAAAAAACATGAATTTTTGATCTTCTCCCATAGTACAGCATTTCATTGAAAATAGAATAATTTGATGTAACTAACTTTTATTTCTTCATAAATATATATGAGAAGGAAGTCCCTGATGTGTCACACCCAAATGATGAATTAGCAGCACTAACATTCTTAATGGCTTAACAATCTCCATTTTCATAAATTTCTTATTTGTATGACTGCCCTTTAATAATTTTTTTTTCTCAAATGGTATTGGCGTACCTGAACAAGAACTGCTTGAGCATGCGGTTTGCTGTGACCACACGTCCTTCCCGTCCTGTGGATAGGCGGTGAAGCTCAAGGTTGGAGGAGATCATCTGTGTTGTCATCTCAGTATCTGCAGCTGTACCAGCACCACAGCAACTATTGGGATAGGGAGGGAGGGAGAGGGAGAGAGGGTGGGGGAAGAGAGAAAGGGGACAGGGAGCAAAAAAGCATGAGAAAAATGAGAAAGCGCAGATGATAGGTCAAGTACGAAATACTTAACTATAAAGTAAACAAAATAATGCACACTCATGACAAAACACAAAGTTCTGTAGCAGCTAATCTCTGAACATTAAAAAAAAAAATTGCATTGATTGGTTTACAGTTTCATTGTGATGGTTATGATTTTGGTTGTGTATACTGTGAATAGAGATTTGGCCATGAAGAGAATGTGATGAGGTCATGGCCGCATGCAGCGGGCGGGAGGAAGGGGGGGGGGGCAGATGCCCCCCAGAAATTTTGAAAACTCATATTTTTTTACTGAAAATTTTCATAAAATCCACCAAAACCTGCACCAAATCCTTCAATTTCACTTTTAAGAATGCAAAAGTGCATTCGTGACCAGGTCGGTTGCTTCGCTCCCTCACTTTTGAGTTTCTTTGAAAATTTTTACGCGTCTTGCCCCTACAATTCTCTACAGTGTCATGTATTCATACTTCCCAACTCTACCGATTTAGGCGGTAAGCTACCGCTTTTCATGGAATTTAACCACATACCTCACTCTACTAAAAGATTTTTTTTTAAAATAGTAATCTGCTGCTTGTCTTGTCATGTATTCATACTTCCCAACTCTACCGATTTAGGCGGTAAACTACTGCTTTTCATGGAATTTAACCACATACCTCACTCTACTAAAAAAAAAAATTTAAATAATAATCTACTGCTTTTTCATTCTTCAGTGTTGGTAAGTATGTGTATTCATGCTGCCTTGTGTGAGTCATAAACAATTAGACTTACATGCAAGTTGAACTTTTCTAAGTCAATGTATTTTCTTCAGTCCTGAGGGATTCGAGTGTGAGGTACAAATATTTCATATTGTTGAAGGTAACCAATGAAGTGTTTATTAAGACAAATAGTTTTAAGAATTCTAAAATGAATTATGTACAGAAAATATGCTATTACATATTCAGATGGACATCAATGCACGCTAGAAATATTCTTTGGCATAAGGACTTACTAAATATTTGGAGCTATGAAGTGAATCTTTGTGCAGTTTTTGTCAGCAACAATTGTGCCCTCTGTTGCTCTTGTGTCTGCACCAAGGATGACTCCGTCCTTAAAGAAAAAAAAAAGATTAAACATGAAATTGCACAGCACTGTAATGAATTGCATGGAATTGAAATGGTATTTACTTTATTAACACTTTCTCAGCCAGCAGCCCTAAAGCTGAAATACAAGCTACATGTATGTAGCCTGCACGTATGTAAATACATATTTACGCAGGTATGTGAAACGTGATGCATTCAATGCGCCAAATTTTCAATGTGACTGAGCACTGAGAATATCACTGAAATATGCCAAAAGAATAATCAAATTTATTTTATGTGATACATCATTAGCTAGATATAGGGTAAATTCACATCAGTTGAAAATTGCGAAAATGTGAAAAAAAAAAAGCCCTCAAAATTTGTCACTGGTATTGATATCAGTTAGAAAATATGTGTTGTTGACTTAGGTTTGTCGTGATTTTCTCAAATATTTAACTTAAAATAAGGAGAACCAAACTAAAATTTAATTTTAAAAGTTCACACAAGCCAATGAATTTAGTGACCTTTTAGCTGCTAAAAACAAAAAACATAACTTTTCGTCCCACCATCGTACATGTATATCAAATTTATAAGGATGGCTGAAAGGCCGAACAACAGTAATCTTTAATTCTCAGCAATTAAAACCTGATTTCCTTCACATGATTTTAAAAAATAATCAAAACCCCCCCCCCCCCCCCCCCGTCCTCCTTTTTTAAAATTACTTTGTAAGTTTGACTTTGACTTCCAAATCAGTTAATACTATGCACTTGTACCAATGGAGAAGATCATAAAAACAATTTTAGAAATCATTAAATTGTAAAATTCATACACTGGAGAAAAAACAAAGTATGTTGTCCATGATTGGACTTGAAATGGTGCATTATGTCCAGATTTAGTTTTAAACTGAGACCAATCAATTATGATTACGAATACTGAATATCAATTACGTCTAGACATTGTTTCAAAAGTCAGTTTGCTGTGCAAACAAAGATTCAAATTAACACGCTATTACTTTGAAGCTTAAAAGCAAAGCATGGTTGAATCTGATTCTAAATTCTTCCATTTCGCTGAAGCTGCAGATCTCTCCATTATCAAATGGGTGTTATTAATGATTGTTGTTTTTTTCCAAATAGAGCTATTCTGGTCTCAAACCTTGTAGATAAGCCCAGCGATGGTTGTCCCCGTTTTCACAGCTGTTGGAGCCTTCATTCCTTTACTCTCCAGCATTGCATTTCTACAAAAGAAAACAAAATCATTTTGAAAATATCAAAGTTCCTTATTTTTCTCACCTAAAGATGGTGCAAATATGGATATCATTTTTCCATGGGCACTTTTAGGAACCATAGGTCATAGATATTTTTATCAATAACAAAGTATAAACCCTAAGTGAATTTTGGAGAAAAAAATTTATTCTTGTAAATTTTTTTTTCAAAGTAGCAGTTAATCTAAGTTTTTATGGGGTTTTTTTGTGTGCATATGTTTTTCTTTTTTTTTTCTTTCTTGAAATTGTCAGATTAACATTGAATATTCACCATCTACAAAATGAATGCTCAATGTGCTTTTTAGTGGACACAATAATTCATTAACATAGATCTTTTAAAAAATCATTGTTTTGCAACATTGGTGAGTTGACTTTACAGTACTTCATCAATATTTTGGCACCGGTATTTGTAAATCAAATGCAGATTTTGAGTGATGAATCAATGGGGACTTTTGTTCATCAAGTTGGTACATGTAAGAGTTGCTGTGCATGACAGTGTCCGTTCCTACACACAAAGCATAATAAAGTCACTATAAGTGGCCCAAGGAACTAGAGACTTGTTTAAATATTTTTAAAAGCAGTGTAGCAGCCACACGCTTGCATCTCTACCTTATGACTACACGCATGTGACCGTATCCAAAGCCCACGTCAGAGGATACAGCCATACACATTGATCTACATGTATGTTACCAGGTTACGGCAATACATGTACCTAATCAGGATAATGGAGGTTATGTTATACCCTACCATACCTGACATTGCATGTACTGTACTGTATTGTACTGGCTGTATCCTCACTGTATCCTCGCTTGTACAGTGCATACACTATTGATAGCCGTCGCGGCACAGACTTTAAGTGGGAATTCAGATGAGTGTGGCTGTATCCTCATGTTGAGCTGTAACTGTGGATACAACCATACGTGTGTGGCCGTAAGGTAAAGACACACGCCTGTGGCTGTATACACTGTCTTTTGAAAAGTGGAGGGCGAGGATGAGGGCAATTTATTTATTTTTTTTTTTGCCTTTTCCAAAATAACAGTTTTTTAGGTACCAGGACATAGTTGACACGATGGATTTAAAAATGGCCAATCCACTGTACAACACTATTTGGGTAGTCCTAATTTACGGTCGTTTTTAAGTATACAGTGCGATATGTAGACTCTAGGCTGTGCATGTGAGAGGTTCAACGGCTGGAAAGGAAAATCGATCAAAATTTCGTCTTTTTGTTTTGTTTTGTTTTGTAACTTTTTTTTGATGTAGCGGCAAAAACGATGTGGGTGGGGACGAGAAACTAATGGGTTAATTTTTTTTACTGAACACCTTAACACAAATTTGGGAGGCTGCTGCAAAAGGAAACTCCTTCTGCAAGTTCTGGTTAGCCCATTCGTGACAGAGGTCCACATTTTGTGGTTTGGCCTAATATCTTTTGATGCAAAGCCCTAAAAATCATACCAAATACATGATCAAAAGTCAAATCTTTGACTTTAATATCGTTAGGACTCTAAACGGCAAGACTTCCTTTTGCGACAGCCACCCAACATTGCAAGGTGTGCTTTATTCCATTAGCAAATTTGGGTGGCTGTCGCAAAAGGAAGTCTTTCCCTTCTTTTTTCCCCCCTCGTTTTAATTTTCAATCATTCATATCCCAAATTCCCAAACACACGGTCATGACGATCATGACGATTATACCCAGTTGTTGGGTGTCCGGACAGGCATGACAGGTTGTGTATCCGGCATGTCCGGACAGTCGATTTTTAACAGCCAACTGAAAAAGTTCACAAGCAGATCTCTTAAATGTTTCAGCACAAAATGTTAGACAATATCATAGAGAATAAATAATGATGATGATTAGCACAAATCAATGCATAGTTTTTGTTTAAATCCAAAGACAAAAAAGAAGGCTTCTTTTTATTTTTTGTTAAATGTTACGTGTCCAGACACCCAACCCCCATCCTAGAAATAATCTTCGTTATCTTGCAATTCTGACAAAAGGTGTAACTCAAACCCGTTTAAATGAGTTTCTAAGATGTATATTAGACAAAAAACCCTAATAAATATTGAATAATATCCTCACCTCCTGACATTTTCGAAGACAAATCCACCAGTTGGTGGTTCAACAAGAAGTGGTGCTGCCATGATTGCTGTCTCACGACTGCACACTAACACGACGTAGATGGCGGGCTAAAACATGCTGAAAATTATTGACCAATCAGCTGTTCCTGTTCTTGCTCGCTTTTCGAAATGTTTTGTTTCTGCTGTGTGATGCCTGCGAATCCATACAAAAAGACCGATTTTACTGGGTGAAGTCTTCCTATATTTCGTACGTCAGGTAATTATGCGTGAATTTTAAAATAAAGATGTGTTATTCGATATGAATTTAAACATTTAGAATCAAAGAATGTTTTGTTATTTGTACCAAAACTTGAAGGCGCAAAATAATAATTGTACACACAGTCCCATTAACTGCTTATAGTGTAGTCCGACTAGACTCTATGTCTAAACTGTTCTCCAGGAGTCCAGCCTTTTATTTGGCTTTTGTAGTTTGGTGCCATAATTTTTATTTAAAAAAGAAAAAGAAAGAAATAACATTTAACGATAAAGATATAAAAATTGTGACGTAGGAGGAAAGCGAACAATTAAGGCATGCTAAGAGTTTATGATTCAGACTAACGGTCGCGGTCGGTCAAAAATTGAAAAAGTAAGACTAAGACTCTTAGTCTTAAAGAGTAGATCTAAAGTTAGATCTGATAGAGAGTTACAAGAAGAGAGTGTGTGGACTGTTGTGTGTGTGAATAAGCTGGAGAGTTGAGTTGTAATTGGGTGTGCATGAGCACTCTCAGATGAGCAGTACAGGCGCATGGCTGATTTGGGAGACAGTCTCTGATATTGGAGACTTTGATTCAAAGTCATAGCGTAAAAATGGCTATTCCAGACCCACACATGCTCATTGAAGCGTAGCTAATAGCTATACACAGTGGGCACAGTCAAATCTTGCGAACTCACAACAAAAAGGGCGACTACGTCGCGTTATGTGATAAAGCTGAATTTTCTCAGCTACAAGAAAGTCATTATCTTACAATTGAATAATTGATAATTTTTTACTTCTTATATTTATTTTGACAACTTACAACTCACCCCAAAAAGGATGATTTATTGCTTCATGTTCACTCGGAAATTCCATTCTCTCTGCTGAGGTCAACTGGAAGTTTGACCTCTCATACATAAAGTCTATGTATGCAGCGCTCGATTACCTTCAGGGATACCAAACAGGTTTTGTGTGTGTCCTTGTCTGACTAATTGAAGCGTAACACTTTGAATAAAATGGCATAGGATCATTGATACATCTATATACACCAGTCATAAACATGATAAAAATTGTTAGAGGATGTTTAGTGCACAAAATCAAAGCAATACTTACTGCATGGTTTTATCATGTTAGTTTAACAAAACATCTGTTAATTGCATGTTAATCCTTCACACCTGGCCTTCACAACTCTAAAATACATGTAAATGTTCTCTTTCTGATGATTTAGAGAGATTACGGTAGATGACTTGGCTGCATTTATAAGGATTTACATCATGTATGTTATACTGATTTTAATAAGTGATGTAAATCCATAGCTATGATGCCCAATCTTTAGTATGGAAAATTGTTCAATGGATAGCCATGTATATTTCAGCTGAAAATGCCCACAATGCAACAGACAAAGTAAACATAAATATACCAAGCAGCTGCTGCTTACTTAGAATTTATGATATTTTGTCATTTTACCCTTTTCAGAATATATTCACACTTCACAGGAACCTTGACAAGATTTAAGGTCTTATAGTACTTATCTCACTATTTCTATTTCACTAGAGATTGCTAATGAAAATTAATTAACATCAGAGTTGTTAGGTAATGGAAGAACCTGGTGATTTCTTAGTATAAGTTTCAGGGGATGTGACGGTAATTCTGTTACTGATGACTGACTGATGAAAAAGCAAAAACATATCATATTTGTCAAGTTGGATTTTAGATTGTTCCTGCTACAATAAAGTTGAATTAAAGAAATCTGAATCAAATATGAATCTTGCATAATTGGCCTATATATTTCAGAGGATATCACATGGAAATTAGTGATGTGAAAGTGACACTATTTTCTGGTAATAGCATTACTGAGGTACATGTACATCATACCACAATTCATGAATGTTAGTAGAAAATTGTTGGAATGAAAGAGTACAGGTGAAAAAATGAGCAAATATGTGCAGAGTATGAAATGGTGAGAATAGGGCAGAGTACACAATTGAAAAAAAAACCAAAAAAACCTCCAAAAATGTGAGCTAAAAGTCTCTGATTTGTAATTACATTACATTGGAATTGCCCTCCTGTGTGATACTGATGTAATGCGCTATAGTGCGTGTGAGGGTACAACTTTTCCCCTCAATGTTGCCCTCTTATTCTGTACATTAAAGAATTGGATTGAATACAATGGGTAGTAAGGCTTCACCGCACTCTACACAGCTTAGACAGATGGTGCATTTTTGTAGTGAGTGGGTTGCCTAGCCTAGTAGCAGTTTAGCTTTACTATCTGCACAGAAGTCATACAGGCAGGACCTATGGGTTGGAGATGATCAAAAGTTCAAGTTTCATAGTTCAAAACTTGGCATTTTATGCTGCAAATTTAAGTTCCATGGAGTATCAAGATTGCCAGAACCAACTTAGTCAGTCAAGTCAAAATGTGAGTTGAATTCATGTTGATTTTGTATTCCTTCTCACAGATTTGAAAACTTTGAAGAAAAAAAAAATCTTTATATAATACTTTGTAAAGATTTTATCACTTTGATACAGCCAAGAATACATGTTCAGAGTTTGAAGGAATTAAAATAAGGAGATGGTTATTTGATAATCTCAAAGAAAAATGGAATTTATTGTTTACACTCCTGTATTTTTATCACCTAAGTCTACTCAGTTGTGACAGTGAACTACATTAGGCATACTGCCACCTATGGATATAGTGCACTATCACCCATCACTATTCACCTATACATGTACCTGTAACTTTGAAAGTAACAAGCTCACAGATGATCCAAATTATGGAGTGATGAACAGTTATTTGCGGGGTAATGTATAAAGACGTGTTTGCCTGGATTTTGTGTTTACATGCAGGATATAACCACACCTCAGTAAATTCATCATGTTTGGGCCTGTGAGGTCATCAAAGAGAGTACTAACTGAAAGACAATCCAGTGAAAATGTACCAACCCCTAAGAGACAAGCTTCACAGTGGTCGACACCTACCAGGACTAAAGAAAACAGGAGGCCATCTAGCCACAAAGTGGATGCAAGCCCATCAAGTGGTCGACGCCCCTCAAATCAGCATGTCAGCTCGAGTCCCTTCCATCATTTCAAAACTCCAACAAGGTATTCCATCAACCCTTTCAGGATTCATAGAACTATTTATTTAAATCATTATGTAGTTTTCTTTGATTTGAGGAATATCATACCACATCAGTGAACAGACACGACAGTATACAACGTTAACAATGAATATATTTTATTCTTAACTTGACGTTCAGTTTGTGAGATTTAAAACTGACTATGGTGTAGCCATCATTGTGTTATGTAGGTATGATTTTATTGTATGACACTAATTTCATAGCATACCTTTCTGTGATTCAAGAAAACTGAATACAGCTTAGATGAACAAAAATGAGATTCAATTCAGTAAAGGAGTAAAGCATGTCATATATTTATTGTTACATGTATTGTAGCTTCCTATTGAAATGGTGAGATTTAAATTTTCAAGACAAATTGTATCTGTGTTTGATGTGATTTTATCTTTAGGCCTCCAAGATCAATTGACACAGCTCAAGGTACACCAGACTGTTATAGTAAGGTGGAGATTGGGACCCCAAGCATCTTTAGGCGAGCCTCAAACAGTGCAAGCTCCAAGTCTGAAGAAAGTGATGCCAGCACCAGCGGAGACGGTTTCAGTGTCACTGTTGGTGTCAGAGTTCGACCTTTCAGTGACAGGTAAGAAATCTTAGAATGTATCAGCTATTTGAAATCCTAGTACCTCTGTAGTCTCTTAACTTCTCCTGCCACAGTATATTTTGCTTTTCATAACTTTCTCTCACAGCTTGGGCTCTTGTCTTTAGCCTGTTTCAAAAGATTTAATTATTATTTCAAACTGAATCGTCGCTTTCCGTTCAGACACAAACTTGTATATGAAGATATTACAGCTTCCTGTGCCACTGTTCTCAACATTTATACTTGCTTTCCTTGTTTAGCATGAAACTACATGAACATGTAATTTCGAAATTGAGTGGCAAATTTGATTCATGTATTTTTTAGAAATTGGATATTATTTTGTTTGACCTACACTGTACTTCATAAAACTGATGCGTGAAACACTTGATTCAGTGTGTTATTCCTGTGTTTCCAACTGTAATAAATACATGTATATATCTTTATAGAGAGAAAGGCGACAGCGATGTCAAGTGTGTCATAGCCATGGACGGAAATGAGGTCCAGATGTCTTCTCGCTACGGTCAGTCTAGCCACTTCTGCTATGACCACTGCTTCTGGTCAGTGGACAAGACCAGCTCAAACTTCTCTAGTCAAGAGGCTGTGTACAGAGCTGTTGGTCAACCACTCCTTCACAGTGCCTTTGAGGGATACAATACCTGTCTGTTTGCTTATGGCCAGACTGGGTCAGGGAAGTCTTACACGTAAGTTATAATAATAATATTGTTTACCCAGGGAACCCTCCTCAGCTTCAGCTCTGTTCCTCCTGAAGGCCCTGCAAATAAGTACCCAAGCAATTGCCAGATCTCCATTTACTCCTGGGTCAAGTGAGACAATTGTAGGTAAAACATCTTGCCCAAAGATGTAAGCATCCAGCAAGCATTGAACCCAGGACCTCTTGTATAAGAATCAAGAGCTTTCACCAATAGACCGCAATGCCATGTATTATTTTCTGACCTCCTTTGTGCATAGGTTGATCAGTATGTGGTTTCCCAACAAGAGAAATATGTATAATATGTTTGTAAGATGTCTTTTATTTGTATTAAATGATGGCTGGAACAATTTTATTTCTTTATACCTGAGAGTATTCTGTGAAATTCATTTGCTTCCCACTGTCATCGATAACTCTTGATGCTCTTGCCTGAATGAAATATTGTTAAATGGCAGGTGCAGATGCACAATTTATGAATAATTCTTACAACACATAAATTTTATGGCCTTGATTTGTTAAGGTGTTAGAAACAAAACTGATCAAATATTAGAAGCGTGTGGAGATACTATTTCATAAAGATGACAAAAAATTTACTCATCAACCCTGCATTTTGCAATATTCAGCTTGAGACTTCTTGTAGATTTAAAGTCAATATTGATCAAATCAAATTTGACCATTTTTGATCTGGGAACATTTTGCGTTGATTGGATACACTACTCTCCGATACACTGATTTTATTCTCTGAACAAAATAATTCCAATGCTTTCACAGTATTATGGGCTCCAGCGAGGAGAAGGGCATTATCCCAAGGTTCTGCAAGGATCTCTTCAGGAGGGTGGAGGATCCCCAGGAGACCAGGGTCTCCTTCAAGGTAGAAGTCAGCTTCTTTGAGATCTACAACGAGAAGATCCACGATCTGCTTGCACCCACCGTGGAGAAGACTGAGAAGTGGGACAGGTCTACACCCAAGAAGATAACAGTGAGCGTTTCTTGAGTAAAAAATGGAATTCTATTTTATCTGCACAAAATTAGAATGGAAAGCTATTTGATAGCAGTTAGACAAGTCGACACCAACAAAGATTTTGGGAGTGTCTTCACCTTGCACCAAAATTTAATATGTTGCATCAAGATTAGGAGAAAATATATAATATGATTGTCGTGATAAGTACAGAGGCCTTTTACTTCATTGATCACTTTCAGAGACATGCTCTGTAATAAACATCATGAAACCTGGTCATATCACAGTAGTACAGCTTCATTTGCTTTTCTTTTATTCTTTTACACATTTGAATTTTTTTTCTCTATCTCTCTCTCTCTCTCTCTTTAAAATTTTGTTTTTGTCAGCTCAAAGTGCGAGAACATCCTACACAGGGACCGTATGTCGAAGGACTGTCAACGTGAGTTTCTTATTAACATTTTTGTCATATAGTGCATATTATTTCATTGGTATTTTGTTTCTTCCTTCTGAATTGTGCAAATCGAACTTTTCCCAGTCAACTTGGTTGAAATCTATTATCCTTATTGATATTATGTTACCTGATATGACTTAGTAAATTTGACTTATTCCATTATTCATATAGTATTGTACTCAAATTCAAACATACCATTTTCTTTTATCGTATAGTGTACTAGCTAACCCTGTTTATTAGCTTCCCTCAGTCCTTGCCAGTGCAGCTTCAGTGTCTTAGATTACATGCATCAGGGGAGCGTTTCATGAAAGGACGTGTCGGATGTTTTATCCGACAAAGTCTTTTTTTATCCGACAGTTGCCATAGTAAGGATGCTTCTCAGCCAATCAAAATCAAGGAAAGATGTCAGATCTGACAACTTGTCAGACGACAAATGTTGATGAAATGCCCCCCAGGTCTAACTAATATTTTTCAAAAATAAAATTACAGTGAAGCACTCCCTTGCAAGCTCTTTTACAGCTCAGTTACTATTAGCCAAATTATAATGTAATTGAAGTACCATTCTCCTGTTCTTTTGTATTTCTTCTCAAAGTTTGGTAACAAACACATTCCTTCCAATGAAAATATTGCACCACATACCATGTTTCCTATTCATAGAGGCTTGAAATAATATAAGTCTCCAACACATTTAAGCATGTTTTTTCATACTACATGTAGGACATGTTTCTCAAAACTGTCATATGTCATATAACAGTCTGTAGACATGAAATTAACACATGTTTCAATGGGATATTCATGAAACGAGACTTAACAGTTTTGAGATAGAGACCCCTGCTCCCTGTCAAACCTTTGCCAGCTATTGCATATCAGGGGAATGTTTCATCAAGTGTCTTGTCAGTGATTTCTACTGACAACTGTTGTAAGCTACTGAAATCCTTCATCTGATTGGCCGAGAGCAAATGGGTTAGTAAAAATGACTGACAAAACACTTGACGAAATGCCCCCCAGATTGAGGACTTGCCACTAGAAGCTAGAGTTGTGGTAGGGGTTTGAATCCTGTACACTACTGAATGTTCTTGAGTGAGAAAAATACACTCTTCTTTTAGCTCTGATACTTTCCACCCAAGAGTATTGGAAGATACTCTTATCTCTCTTTCAGTCATTGTTAAACTGTCACTCCTAGAGTGTTGGAAGATACTCTAATCTCTCTTTCAGTTATAGTTACAATCTCATTCCAAGAGTAGTGGAATATGCCCTCATATCACCTTCTTTGGAAGATACTCTTATCTCTCTTTCAGTCATAGTTAAACTTTCACTCCTAGAGTGTTGGGAGATACTCTAATCTCTCTTTCAGTTATAGTTGAAATCTCATTCCAAGAGTGTTGGAATATGCCCTTATCTCTCTTTTTTTGGAAGATACTCTTATATCTCTTTCAGTCATAGTGAAACTCTCACTCCTAGAGCGTTGGAATATGCCCTCCTCTCTTCCTTTATAATCTCACTCAATAGAGTGTTCAAGTAGACACTCATTCCATTACCCTTGTATTCTCATACCCATAGTGACGAAGTACACCCTCATCACTCTTCCCTTATACTCTCACTCACAGACTGTTTGATTACGTCTGCAATTCTTTTCTGTTATACTCTCACTCGAAGGGTGTTGGAGTATACCCTCATTACTCTTCATTCATGCCCTTACTCAAAGGGCGTTAGAATATACCTCATCACTCTTTTCTTATACTCTCACTCACAGACTGTTTGAGTATGTCTGCAATTCTTTTCTGTTATACTCTCACTTAAAGGGTGTTGGAGTATACCCTCATTACTCTTCATTCATGCCCTTACTCAAAGGGCGTTAGAATATACCCTCATCCCTCTTCCCTTATACTCTCACTCACAGAGTGTTGGAGTATTCCCTCAATTCTTTCCCTTACCGGTAATTATACCCTCACTTGAAGGGTGTAGGAGTATACCCTCAATTCTTTTCCCTTATACCCTCACTCAAAGGGTGTTTGAGTATACCCTCAATTATCTTCCCTTATACTCACTATAATCACAGAGTAATGGAGTATAACTTCATTACTCTTCCCTTATATTCTCACTCACAGAGTGTTGGAGTATACCCTCAATTCTTTCCCCTTAGTTATACCCTCACTTGAAGGGTGTAGGAGTATACCCTCATCCCTTATACTCATTTTCTGAGTTTACTCTTCTCTTATACTTTCAGTCCCAGATAGTCCCAATTTACTGTCATCTTTATTCACCTTCCTCTCCCTACCAGAGGTTCTCTTATCCCTCATACTGTCACTTTTAGACCACAAAAATATAGATCTAACATCGTCCTTTGTTTGTTGTTTCCTTGAGTCCCAGAATATACACAGTTCATACATCTGATATAGGACAAAGGCATTGCATAGATAAATGTAGGTAAATCACATGGATTACTAGAGCACTTATTAAATATGAGCTGGCTGGACTTGATCCTTGAACTGCCAGAAACAGTGCAGTACATATCCATCCTGTGTTTTTCTTTTTTTTTTTCTTTTTTTTTTTTCTTTTTTTCTTTTTCTTTTTTAAAATTTTTAATGGGGGAGTGGAAGTATGCCTGGCTAGGATGAATAAAGGTAGATCACCTGGTTTACTAGAGCATTTGTGAATTATGAGCTGGCTGGACGTGATCCTTAAACTGCCAGAGAACAGTGCAGTAATACCCATTAGGTGTTTTTCTTTAGGGTTTTTTTTTTTTTTTTTCATTGGGGAATGGGAAGTATGCCTGGCAAGGGTTACTAAAGTTAAATCACTTGGTTTACTAGAGCACTTGTGAATTATGAGCTGGCTGGACGTGATCCTTAAACTGCCAGAGAACAGTGCAGTAATACCCATTAGGTGTTTTTCTTTAGGGTTTTTTTTTTTTTTTTTCATTGGGGAATGGGAAGTATGCCTGGAAAGGGTTACTAAAGTTAAATCACTTGGTTTACTAGAGCACTTGTGAATTATGAGCTGGCTGGACCTGATCCTTAAACTGCCAGAGAACAGTGCAGTAATACCCATGCTATATTTTTCTTGCAGGGTTGGGGGTTTTATTTTTTGTGGGGGGGGGGGGCATGACTGGCTACGGTAAATACAGGTACATGTAAATCACTTGGATTACTAGAGCACTTGTGAATTATGAGCTGGCTGGACTTGATCCTTAAACTGCCAGAGAACAGTGCAGTAATACCCATGCTATATTTTTCTTGCAGGGTTGGGGGGGGGGGGGGGGCATGACTGGCTACGGTAAATACAGGTACATGTAAATCACTTGGATTACTAGAGCACTTGTGAATTATGAGCTGGCTGGACTTGATCCTTAAACTGCCAGAGAACAGTGCAGTAATACCCATGCTATATTTTTCTGGCAGGGTTGGGGGGGGGGGGGGGCATGACTGGCTACGGTAAATACAGGTACATGTAAATCACTTGGATTACTAGAGCACTTGTGAATTATGAGCTGGCTGGACTTGATCCTTAAACTGCCAGAGAACAGTGCAGTAATACCCATGCTATATTTTTCTGGCAGGGTTGGGGGGGGGGGGGTTGGGGGGGGGGCATGACTGGCTACGGTAAATACAGGTACATGTAAATCACTTGGATTACTAGAGCACTTGTGAATTATGAGCTGGTCGGACTTGATCCTTAAACTGCCAGAGAACAGTGTATTAATACCCATGCTATATTTTTCTTGCATGGTTGGGGTTTTTAAATTTTTTTGGGGGGGGGGAGGGGGGTGTATGCCTTGTGAGGATAAGCCAGAGAACAGTGCAGCAAAATCCAGCAAATAATTTCTTGCAGGGTTGGGGTTTTTTTTTTAGATGGGGGGAGGGGGGTGCATGACTGGCTAGGGTAAATACAGGTAGATCACTTGGTTCACTAGAGCACTTGTGAATTATGAGCTGGCTGGATTTGATCCTTAAACTGCCAGAGAACAGTGCAGTAATACCTATTCTTTATTTTTTCTTGCAGGATTGGGGTTTTTAGAATTGGGGGGGGGGATGTATGCCTGGTGTGGATAAGCCAGAGAAGAGTGCAGCAAAACCCAGCTAATAATTTTCTTGCAGGGTTGGGGATTTTTGTAGATGGGGGGAGGGGGGGGGTGGGGGGTGATTGGCTACAGTAAATACAGGTAGATCACTTGGTTTACTAGAGCACTTGTGATTCATGAGCTGGCTGGACTTGATCCTTAAACTGCCAGAGAACAGGGCAGTAATGCCTGGTGATTGATCTTAGGGTTGGGTTTCTGGATCAACTGGCTTATTTATGATATGCATGCTCTCTTCCTCTTTCCATACATGAACTCATGCTGTCCTTGAATCTGAGAGTATACACTCAAGATATCTTTGATCTTTGAGGGCGGTATGTATGGCCAGAATAAATCACCTGGATCACTCGAACACTGAATTATATGATGGCTGGACTAAATCCATATAAACTGCCAGAGAACAGAGCAGTAGAATCTCATGTGGATTTTCCTCCCCCTCTTTTGTTTTTTATATCTATAGGGTGCTGTTGTGTATGTGGTTTTTATTTTTTTTATTTTTATTTATTTATTTATTTATTTATTTAGCCTCTTTGTCAAAGAACAGTGCAGAAGAACCTGGTGCTATTTTTCTTTTTTTCTTTCTTTTTATTTTTAAGGCTAGTTTTGTTTTGCTTTGTTTTTCTTCTTTATTTGCCTCTTACTTTGCCATGCATGTTGCCTTATTTAGATGTATACATGTATGTATGTTTAAACAGAAGTTTATGCATTATTCATTCAGTTGAGAGTGTGAAAGTATATACTCATCACCTGTATTTTTTTTCCTAACAGAGTGAGTGTAATTTTATCTCCTCAGTCCATCATACTTTCTGTCACATTAGTTAAGAGAATACATTCATCTCTCAATTTCTTCAACAGAGAGTGTTAGACTCTACGCTTTTCATCTCAAGAGTATTTAAGGATACACTCATCTTCCTTCCTCTTAGAGTATTACAGAGTACGTTCATCTCACTGTTAGAGAATACCCTCATCTCCCTCCCTCCCGCCATACCTCTTTATCTCAGAGTGTCAGTGAATGCACTCATCTCCCTCCCTCTTTCTTTATCTCAGAGTGTTGATGAATACACTCATCTCCCTCCCTCCTTATTTATGTTGGGGTGTCAGTGAATACACTCATCCCCCTCCCTGCCTCTTTGTCTCTGAGTGTAAGTGAAAACACGCAGTTCCCTCCATCCTTCTTTGTCTCTGAGTGTCAGTCAAAACACTCCCCCCCCCCCCTCCCCTTTATCTCATAGTGTCAATGAATACACTAGTCTCCCTCCTTGATTATCTCTCTTTATTATTAAAATATTCAAGGATAAATTTATCTTCCTCTTATCTCAGAGTTTTAATGAGTACATTCATCTTCTACTCTAGTTATCTTAGAGTGGTGGCGAATACACTTATCTCCCTCCCTTTTTGACTCAGGGTGTCAGTGAATATACTCATCCCTCTCCCTCTTTATCTCTGAGTGACAATGAATACACTCATCTCCCTTTCCTCCCTCCTCCTCCTCCTTTATCTCACAGTGTCATTGAATACACTCATCTCCCTTCCTCCTTATCTCACAGTGTCAGTGAATACACTCATCTTCCTTCCTCCTCTTTTATCTCAGAGTGTCAGTGAATACACTCATCTCCCTTCCTCCTTTCTTCTTTATCTCAGAGTGTCAGTGAATACACCAATCTTCCTTCCTCCCACCTTTTTTATCTCAGAGTGTCGGTGAATACACTCATCTCCCTTCCTCACTCCCTCTTTATCTCAGAGTGCCAGTGAATACACTCATCTCCTTTCCTCCTCCTTTATCTCAGAGTGTCAGTGAATACACTCATCTCCCTCCCTCCCTCTCTATCATATAGTGTCAGTGAATACACTCACTTCCCTCTTTCTTTATCTCAGAGTGTCAGTGAATACATTCATCTCCCTCCCTCCCTCTGTTTCTTTGAGTGTCATTGAATACATTCATCTCCCTTCCTCCCCCTTTTTTTATCTCAAGAGTGTCAGGGAATACAATCATCTCCCTTCCTCACTCCCTCTTTATCTCAGAGTGTCATGGAATACACTCATCTCCCTCTTTTATCTCAGGGTGTCAGTGAATACACTCATCTCCCTTCCTCACGCCCTCTTTATCTCAGAGTGTCATGGAATACACTCATCTTCCTTCCTCCCTCCCTCCCTCTTTATCTCAGAGTGTCATTGAATACACTCATCTCCCTCTTTTATCTCAGGGTGTCATTGAATACACTTATCTCCCTTCTTCACGCCCTCCCTCTTTATCTCAGAGAGTCAGTGAATACACTCATCTTCCTTCCTCACTCCCTCTTTATCTCAGAGTGTCAGTGAATACACTATCTTCCTTCCTCCCTCCCTCTTTATCTCAGAGTGTCATTGAATACACTCATCTCCATCTTTTATCTCAGGGTGTCATTGAATACACTTATCTCCCTTCTTCACGCCCTCCCTCTTTATCTCAGAGTGTCAGTGAATACACTCATCTTCCTTCCTCACTCCCTCTTTATCTCAGAGTGTCAGTGAATACACTCATCTTCCTTCCTCCCTCCCTCTTTATCTCAGAGTGTCAGTGAATACACTCATCTTCCTTCCTCACTCCCTCTTTATCTCAGAGTGTCAGTGAATACACTCATCTTCCTTCCTCACTCCCTCTTTATCTCAGAGTGTCAGTGAATACACTCATCTTCCTTCCTCACTCCCTCTTTATCTCAGAGTGTCAGTGAATACACTCATCTTCCTTCCTCACTCCCTCTTTATCTCAGAGTGTCATTGAATGCACTCATCTCCTTCCTCCCTCCTTCTTTATCTCAGAGTGTAAGTGGATGCACTCATCTCCCTCCCTCTTTATCTCCAAGTAGTGTCAGTGATACACTCATCTCCCTCCCTCCCTCCCTTCCTCTTTATCTCTAAGTGTCATTGAATACACTAATTTCCCTTCTTCCTTCCCTTATTATCCTATAGTGTTGATGAATGCACTCATCACCTTTCCTCTTTATCTGTTAGAGCAAACCTTTTGCCTTCTTTTCTTATCTCTAGGTGTTTGAGAATGCACTTATCTCACACCCTCTTCTATACTGTCACTTCTCTTCAGAAGAAATAGCACGGTAGAGTGGATAAGTCACTGAACCCCCTAAAATCCTTAAAACCCAATTCTTTGGGGTGACCATTTTCTCCAGAGTCCTCGTCTCAGCCCCGAAAATAAGCTATAAATTTGCTAATCGTGACCTTGAGGCAGCAGAATTAACATATGAGGAGAATATTGGGATATCAGCAATTCAGTATAGCTCCCTTGGGCCTAGAATTAGCTCCTGTAAAATTGTCAATGAGAGCTATTTTTGTCTCGCCCACCGGAGGTGAAGGCGAGACTAAGGGATCCAAATGTCGTCCGTCCGTCGTCCGTCCGTCGTCCGTCCGTCGTCCGTCCGTCGTCCGTCCGTCGTCCGTCCGTCGTCCGTCCATCCGTCCGTCACAAACGTTATGAAAGATAACTTGGCAACCGTGACTCACTTTTCAACCAAACTTGGGTTGTAGATGCACTAAGGGGACCTGCATGTTATGGTCCAGTCAGAGGTCACATGGTAAGGTCAAAGGTCATTTCAGGTCAAACGTTAAAGTTTACGTGCAAGACTCTCTTATGACACAAAACTCTGCAACCGTGACTCACTTTTCAACCAAACTTGGGTTGTAGATGCCCTAAGCGGACCTGCATGTTATGCTCTAGTCAGAGGTCACATGGTAAGGTCAAAGGTCATTTTAGGTCAAACGTTAAAATTTACGTGCAAGACTCTCTTATGACACAAAACTCTGCAACTGTGTGACACTGTTCAATCAAACTTGGGTTGTAGATGCACTAAGGGGACCTGCATCTTATTGTCCAGTCAGAGGTCACATGGTAAGGTCAAAGGTCATTTCAGGTCAAATGTTAAAGTTGACGTGCAAGACTCTCTTATCACACATAACTTTGCAACCGTGACTCACTTTTCAACCAAACTTGGGTTGTAGATGCACTGAGGGGACCTGCATGTTATGGTCCAGTCAGAGGTCACATGGTAAGGTCAAAGGTCATTTCAGGTCAAACGTTGAAGTTTACGTGCAAGACTCTCTTATGACTCAAAACTCTGCAACCGTGTGACACTTATCTATCAAACTTGGGTTGTCGATGCACTAAGGGGACCTGCATGTTATGGTCCAGTCATAGGTCACATGGTAAGGTCAAAGGTCATTTCAGGTCAAACATTAAAGTTTACGTGCAAGACTCTCTTATGACACAAAACTCTGCAACCGTGTGACACTTATCTATCAAACTTGGGTTGTAGATGCACTAAGGGGACCTGCATGTTATGGTCTAGTCAGAGGTCACATGGTCAGGTCAAAGGTCATTACAGGTCAAACGTTGAACGGTTAAAGTTTACGTGCAAGACTCTCTTATGACACAAAACTTTGCAACCGTGTCACACTTTTCAGTCAAACTTGGGTTGCAGATCACTAAGGGGAAGTGCATGTTATCATTCTGTTGGACTTCACATGATAAGGTGAAAGGTCATTGGAGGTCATATGTTACAGATGTTTTCAAATTCTTGAATTTGCTTTTCCTCTGTCATTTCTTGTATTTCAAACGTTAAAGTTTACCTGCAAGACTCTCTTATGACGCATAACTTGGCACATGTTGCTGCAATAGCAACCAAATTTGGGTGATAGATGCACTAGGGGTACATTCATGCTATTGTGCTGTCAGGTCACATGGTAAGGTGAAAGGTCATTTTAGGTCAAACTTTACGACCTGCAAGACTTTCTTGTGACATCAAACTTGGTTAGGGCAAGGGATGTACTTGGGGAAACTTTCGTGTTATTTAGCCACGGGTGGGCGAGACACAATCTTCCTATTGGCTTGTTTTCAGAGAATAGCTCTCGTAGGAAAAAAGGTATTTTTTTACCCTCCACTGAACCATTCATCGCATGGTTTCTGATCCCTACCACAGACTAATGTCCTTTGGCAATGCAAGACATTGATCTAAATTTTCCACTCTTCACCTGAATGAAGTAGATAGATACCTAGTTGGAAGAATTGCTGGAATGGTAAGGTGCCTTGAATATGAGCATAGCTCAAGGTGGAGTAAATAGTTTATCATCAGGAAAGAAAAGGATTCTATAGACCTGACCATACTGTGAGTCTCTTAATTATCCCTTTGCATCATCCTAGAATATGATAACTTTAAGAGTCTAATGGGGTGTTGCAAGAAAGTTGCAATCGATTGCAAGTTGCAACTGATTGTCACTGTCCAATCAAAATCATTGTTGCATGCATGCCTTCCTAAAAGGGCAGACCCTGAGCCAATCAGAATGGTTGTTTCAAAATTAGCAATAATTTGCAATTGATTGCAACTTTCTTGCAACACCCCATAATACTGGTATTGATTAAAGAATGACCTGCATCTTGGATTATATATACAGTGAAAACTCATTAAAATGAAGACTTTGGGACAATGAAAATTACCTGTTCTATCTCTGAAATCTCCTTCAGTTGTGGTTTTTTTTAAATGAAAGAATGCAAAGGCACAAGACCATCAGAATTGCGTTTTTACATCAGGAACCTTCAACCTTGTTATATTGGAGCTCTTTATAACGAGTTTCCACTGTAGTGCATGTACTTGTAGCATGCATGTACATTCTGCCAAACAATGATAAAAGGAAGCAACTCTGATTTACACATGTGCATGTATTTCAAAATTGATGTTTTCTTGATTTACGGTGCTTTTTTTTTGTATGCTCTACATGATGATGAAGAAATTAAAATCACATGACCCTGGAAACAACACCATAAATTTCCTTGCAAAATATATTTTCTTTACTTACTAAGAAACTCATTTTACAGAGTTGCTTCTTTTTGTCATCGGATGGCACCATTTCATAATGATCCCGTACTTAATCTCTAATTGACCGCAATACAATCTCTTAGTTTTGAATTTGCTGGTTTTACAATGTATGCATCTGAGATGATTCATTAAATGGCATATTGTGAAAATGTGACCAAATGTTATTATGCTCTTTAGTTAACTTCCACTTTTTCTTTCCTTTTGCCGAGTTTTAGCCATATATATAGTTATTCCTGTGAATTGTAAGTATGGTTTCATTTGGCTGTACTCATGATGAAAGCTATTGCTTGGGAATATTAAAGGCATTGGCTAACTTTGTGAGCAGCTGATTTAAAAAATTCTCAAACTAAGATGAAACATGTGTATGAGTACTTGTATTTATACTCAAAAACCCTGAAACCAACCAGAATTTGGAAGGAAAAGCTGTAAGTAAGACGCAAACCGCGATTTTATTAGCTTTCGTCTCGAGAGACACTGAACTAAGAGGACCGTTTGCGCGAATTAAAAAATACCATTACTTGCCTTCCGCCGGGTGATACGTCAATACACACAGTGCGGTCCGTTGGGTCATGTGCGCATGCGCACTCCTTACGTTGGGTCTATGCAACCGACCCTAGTATATTTTTCAAACATTGGTTCACATTTCTAATATTTAAAAATATTTCCCGTGGATATTATGCTCTGAAACTTTCACACTGGTATTTTTACACTATAACCCTAATGTTTATCCCATTTGTAAGTAACAAAATGAGATTTTTTTAAAATCATAACAATGTTAGCCAATGCCTTTAACAGATTAAAAAACAAAGAATTGAAAGCTACTTCACAGGAAATTTATGTCACTCTACATATTTTCAGGATGAGTTAAGCCCCCTCACCTTTTTTTTTTCTTTAAAGATATTAAATGTTATTGATGTGGCCTACATTTTAAATGCATTCCTTATTGGTTATAGAAAGAACAGATAAACATCTGCATAAACAGTCAAATTTCTTCTGTCCTATATTTTCACCCCCTTTTGAAAATTCCTGTGTTTTCATAGAAAAGAGCTGTGACTTTTCTTCTTCTTCTTCTTCTTCTTCTTCTTCTTCTTCTTCTTCTTCTTCTGCTTCTTCTGCTTCTTCCTTTCTCAATCTTTTGAAGTAGATAAATGTTGACATTTGAGGGCGCACATTACCATCCTCATAATCCCTTCTAATGCTTTTCTTTTAAACTTTTTGTCTTTTGAACCTTGTTGGATAGATTTAAAGCCAACTCCTATGCTGACATTCACTCTTGGATTGAGCTCGGGAACAAGCAACGAGCCACTGCTGCTACAGGCATGAATGATAAATCTAGCCGTTCACATTCAGTCTTTGTCATCATGATGACAAAAACTAAGGTAAATCTGTTTATTCTTTGTTTCAATGTATTCTTGTGTTATGAATCAATTTGACATCGTTTTTATGAACCGGTGAAACACAGATTGGAGAAAACGATTTTACGAACCATTGAATCGTGTTTGAATGGCTAGTACTTCCTTATTCTGTATTAATGCACAAGGTAATATTCACCATTTTAAAATGAAAGTCCTTTGCTTTCTTTAAATGTGTTGATAAATGAAATTATGCAAGATAGCAAATTCTGTTATCTCAGAACACCTAAATCCATGTGTTTTCCTCTAATTCTCATTTATGCACACCGCGCATGGATTCATCAGCTTGTTGAAATGATGACGAATTAAGGTCTTATGAAAAGAGACTATCCAACTTCTGTAAAACCAGGAACTTGCATGACTTTCACAATGATTATAAGTTGAAAAGTTTAAGGTTGAAAGTTTAATGCTGTCAAATATTTGAATCACAACTTACAAAACATTATTTTTGTGATTCCCAAAAAGGGTTGCCAATTGCAATTTACAAAAATTAGTGGTTTACAGAATGCGATGACCCTTGAAGAGGTTCTTTATTCTTACAGAGGAATGGAATAGAGTTCATATCAGTGCTTCACTTTGTTCATTGTTGCTTTCTATATAAAGATTTGAGGCATACAGGCATATATTTAGATATATAAAGACAAATTAGAGTTCTGATGATGTCATTTTCTTGTAAAAGAAACTGTTTCAAAGCAATCAGGAAAAGGTTGATTAAGCAGTAAATAAAAATTGGTGTATATACTGAGGTTTGGAAATCATGAAAATGTAAGAAGTCAACATGATTTTGTTGAAAAGCACATGCACTACACAGTGCACACAGAAATAGGACTAAATGTAAATGCTCGAACAGAACACTCAAGCTGTTTCCTATCATATTTCAAATTTGGGGCATTTGAAAGAAATCCTTTTCATGGGATCATATTTCTAATATGATTTTCTTCTCAAATCACATAAAAAGATTGAGGAAGCTCACAAATTAGTTTAAACCTTTCCCAGAACACAAACTTCTCTTTAAACTATGAAGGAAGCATACATTTAAATTTGTCTTGTACTCATTTTGATGCATGTTTATTAATATGAATGCTTACTTACCATTAAAGATGAGAAAACACTTACATTATTGTGATTTTTATCCTCTTTTTCCCCTTTATTATTTTGTGAATTCTAGAAAGAGTTGTTTGATGGTGAGGAACATATCCACAGTGTAACAAGTAAAATAAACATCATTGATCTGGCAGGAAGTGAACGTTGTGCAGCAACCAACACCACAGGCGACCGTTTGAAGGTATGATACTTGACTTTCTTACCATTGCACCAGTTTATGGTCCCTTTTTAGATTGCTCCTTAATATTATTAGTATTATTATTATTCATTTGACCATACAACTAATAGAAGGTATGCATAGAGTATAGTTGTATAGTTGTATAGTTGTATTCAAATATATTGAATAAGGTAAGGTGGAATGGTCAGTGGGTCAGGGTTCACATGGGAGAAATTCTTGCCCATATGGGCAATGACAGAATCACTCCGTCACTTCATGTGCCAGGCTTTCTATATTCCTGAAATGTTGCCCTAATGACCACCATTGTGTTGAAACGTTCTTGGATTGTTCATATTCATCCAGGCAAAATTCTGATATTTCACCTTCTGCTTGTTTTCTTTCATCATGGAGAATATCATGTAAGAAAAAAAAAACAAACACATTCTATAAGAAACCGTCTATTGTTGGGGGAAACTCTATTGTTGGGGGAAACTCCTTCCCCCCCCCCCCCCCAATCCAATAGATTATGTGTTGTGTTCATATAGATGCCACTGGAATGCATTATGCTATATTTATTGAACCAGGTTTGTCTAATGCAAATAACTCTCAGTTTAGTATCATTTCCTTCTATGGCTGATGAAACATTCATATTTAGAGCATTTTCTTCTCCCCCCCCCCCCCAAGATTCAATAGATTCCAGATAGACTGGAATGATATGCTATATGTATATTCATGGAACCAGGCTTGTTTAATACAAATAGCTCTCGGTTTAGTATCATTTCCTTCTGTGCCTGATGAAGCATTCATATTTTAGAGCATTTTCTTCCCTATTCAGCTTTTCAATTAAGGTTCTGCATAAGTCTGTATCTATGTGTTCCTTTATTGCAGGAAGGGGCAAACATCAATCGCTCCCTGATGACCTTAGGAAAGGTCATTTCAGGACTCTCAGACAAGTCCCTCAATCCCAAGAAGAAGGTCTTCATTCCTTACAGAGATAGTGTACTCACATGGTAACTGTAATATCTTTCTCCTCCTCCTCATCATCATTATTTTATTACAGTTAGCCTATTCCTTCTTACAAAAGGTCACCATCCCTCGTGCCATAATAGCATTCCCTCCCTCCACTTGCTCTTATCTCTTGCAGCATCCTCTTATAGCCCCACCCCCTGCCTTCCTTCGTCATTTCATTCCACGTAGGCCTTGGTCCCCTTCCCCCATGCCATCCTCTTCCATTTCCCATGCACTTTTTGCAAGCTCATCATTTTCCTATCTCATCACATGACCCATCCATCTCAACCTACTTCTCTCGACCACTTTCACCACATTTTCTTCCAGACCCAAACTTTTTTTATTTGTGCACTTGAGTTCTTTCTATCGCATAGTTTCAACCCTTTCGCTGGAAAAGTTATCAAGACTCTCAGAAAAGTCTCTTAATCTTAAATAGGTCTTCAATCCCTACAGAGGTAGCACACTCATATGTTAAGTTTATATGGTATTAGCCCATTCAGCGTCCTCTTGAGGAAATATTAATTTCTTGCATGAAATGTAATTCTTTGCCTTCTATTTTTTAATAGGTTGCTGCGTGAGAGTTTAGGAGGTAACTCTAAGACAGCCATGATAGCCACAGTCAGCCCTGCCAGCACTCAGAGTGAAGAGACACTGAGCACGCTCAGATATGCCAAACAGGCTCGTTCTATCATCAATGTAGCCAAAGTCAATGAAGACCCCAATGCAAGACTTATTAGAGGTAAGAAGTGTGGCAATGAGGAGTTTGGACAAAAAAAGCAAATTACAAGCCCTGCTTTTTAGTGGATCCCTCCATTTCAACAGAATTCAAGAATTCTTTTAATGATTTATCTATGTGTACTTACTTATCAAGAAAAAAGAAAAACAAATAGTATTTCATATTTTCTGTATTATACCTATGTAATGTCTTTGTATTTCTTTTTATCTGTGTGAAATGAATGGATACGAATTTGAATTTGAATGTAAGCAATGTTTAAATGGCTGTTTCACATTTTTACTTGGAAAAATATTTTGTTTGGATTTGTGCGTAACTCTTGATCTCTAATTATTTAAAACAAGAAATCAATTTGTTGCCACAAATGACACAAATGGCTACTCAAATCTGATCACACTGATTGTTGAATCTCACACTTAAAGAAGTACATGTACCATACAGCACAAAAACCCTTAAGATTAAGGAATATTGCATACAGTCTATATGTAAAACAGTTGATATAATTTTGTATACTAACCAAAAAAAGGGTTTCCTTCTTTCAATAAATTTACATAGTTTGATCAATTGCACACAAAGACTGATCAGATGAAAGATATTTAAGTGTAGTTATGTATTTAAGAAGAACAGGAAAGTCAACAAATGTTTACAAATGTTAATGAAATATAGAAATACATGTATATAAATTGATGAATGCACTATTTAATGTTCACTATACAAAATTGTGATGATAAAACCATAAATCTATACCTGTTTGATTCTCCTTTATTTCCTCGTTATCTTCAGAGTTGAGATCCGAAATCGAGAGGCTTAAATCCATGGGCTATACCACGAGGGGGAGAAGACAGAGCGATGAAGAGAGAAAGAAGAATGAAGAGCTGGAAGGTCTGAAGGAGAGATTGACAGAATCACACAAGAGGATGACAGAAATGGAGGAAGCATGGAAGGAGAGAGTGAAAGAAGAAGAGACAAAAAGGAAACGGATAGAATCACAGCAGAAAGAGGTACAATACCAACAAATGGGGAAAAGATACTGAATTGTCAAATATGTAGCTGCAGCTTTGTTTTATTCTGTATATGTGCTTTTTAAAGATGCTTATAATATTGTATGGCTCAGTTAACCTATATGGTGAGTGATATAATACTTGAGTAAGTTCATTATACAGGGTTCATACGGGTCAGGGAATTTCTGGAAAGTCAGGGAATTGGATTTTTCTTTTTTTTCCAGAAGCAAAAAGTCAGGGAAAGTCAGGGAATTTGTCACTTTCTCCTGGAAAGTCATGGAAAATCATTTATTCAAGATATCTTTCATGTTAATAAATTCACCCTCCAGCCAGCCCTGCATTCATGGCACTCAGATCAGCTTTGAAACTCTTTTGATCAGTGCACTTTTGCATCACATGTGATCGATGAGTCATGGAAATTTGCATTTTTCTGCCCTGGAAAGTCATGGAATTTTGAAAATGTATAAGTGTATGAACCTGTCAAAGTGACCCTTATACGAAGCAAATCGATCATATAATTTTTTCTTTCTTTTTTTTTTTCTATTTTTTAATTTTTTTGCAGGCCTGAAGTATGAAATTGTGTATGTACATGTACAAGAATACATAAGGATATTGTCTGAGAAATCTCTCAATGTATAGGAACTAGAAGCTGACTTAGTTTTAGATTTCATCAACCCTCAACATGAGATGTTATCAGTGTATGTTCATGCATGCAAGGTCACATCTGGGCAGCGTTTCATGAAAGGACTTGTCGGATGTTTTATCCGACAAAGTCTGTTTTATCCGACAGTTGCCATAGTAACGATGCTTCTCAGCCAATCAAAATCAAGGAAAGATGTCAGATCTGACAACTTGTCAGACAACAAATGTTGATGAAACGCTCCCCTGTTCTTTGAATTTTAGTTTGCGTTAAGTTGTAGTTCATATGTAAGGACCGAATATTCAACATGCCTTTTCAAGAGTACCATTCATTTATTCACTCATTTATTTTTCCACTTTCAATTTTATATTTTCAATGATAATGTATTTTACATATTGATATGTTAATATAGATCAAATTGCAGGATACAATACATGAATAAAATAAAATCGAAAGGGAAGGAGGGCTGACTAAACAGCAGAGCTTGTAGGGTGTAGACCCCCCTGTTTGAAATAATCATGAATTATAAGTAAAAGGCATAAAACAACAGCAACAGCAACAATAGATTCAGTAATACAGAAATCATATTTTAAAATGCAAAACAATGATAAAATGTATACATAACAATTAAAGAAACAAATTTTAAAAAAAATATTGCCTAACTGCAAAGGTAATTTGGATCGGAAAAATATTGATCATTCTCCAAACAGAAGATGGATTCAGCCTTCCAGGTGGATAACACCTTACCCAACTTAGTCAACCTGAACGAGGATCCACAGCTTTCAGAAGTTCTCCTCTACGTTCTAAAGGATGGTGAGACCCACATCGGACGTACTGCCCAAAGTGCACCCAGTGGTATACATCTCAACAGTGCTCTCGTGGAAGAAGATCATTGGTGAGTGAAGATAGTGGTTAGTTCATCTATGAACCAAGTGTGAGTTCTGGGGGTGTTTCATAAAGCTGTTCATAAAGTTACAAATGACTTGAATATGGCAAGCTGAATAGAAATCTCCTCCATTATAAATCGCATCAGCTAAAGCTGAAATATGCAGATGTAAACTAACATTACTTTTGTTCACCAAAATTTTTATTGCGAAGTATATTTTTTGCAACAATTCAACTGAGATTATGGGAAATGTGGTCACACTTTGTTAAAACATCAAGAAAAACTTTGGCATGATATTGGCACTTCATATTCAAGTCATTCTTAAAGTCGCGCATAACTTTACAAACAGCTTTATTAAACACCCTCCTCGGCCTCCTGGTAATTGCATTTCAGGAGGAACTGGTTTTAATGCACTCAGAATTCTTAAATATACACTTGATGAAGGCTATTACTATGATGGTGATTATGATGGTGTTATTGGTTCTGATAGTGGTGGTGACAGTAGTGTTATTATGGTAATAATAATAATATTCTGGATTTTTATGTACAGGTCTATGGGGTATAGGGCAAAGAAATGTCGCCGAGGCAGGACACTTTTTTTTTCTTGCTGCCTGGCTACAAAAATATGCGCACCAATCAAATTCCTAAAAAGTTAGCGCAAAAATTTTTGCCATGAGATTGTTTGTGCAAGTTTTGACAAAATGCTCTCTTATTTGAGAGTTGATGCGTTAATGCGCGTTCATTAGCATAAGTGCGAGACAAAGTCGCCTCATATGTGAAGACAAAAAATGTGTTCACACAATGTGGGCCACAAAGTCACCTTATATGTGAGAGCGCCTTCATACATCTCTCTGAGTGTTGGTGTTGGTGTTCGTAATAGTGATGGATGTGATAGTGTTGGTTGTTGTGGTGGTGGTGGTGTTGACAGTGAAAATGATAGTGATTGTGATGATTACGTTTGTGGTAATGATGTTGATCATGCTGATGGTGATAATAATGAATGATGTTCAATTATAGTTTCTGTACATTCTACCTGATTTCCATCCAATCTGATTTGATGTCGTTGTAGCTTGATTGTCAACAATGGTTCTTACGTTACTGTGAGGCCTGTCAGTGATGCAGAGACATATGTGAACGGAGACAGGATATACAGGGCTAGAAGACTACATCATGTGAGTTTTGCGTTGAAATTTATTCAACGAAGAAGGTTCCATACAATGGTAGCCTGAGTTGAAGCTGATAAATTAGAAGAAGAGAGTGTGGTGGCAAAAAGGAATGTTTTAAGGTAACTTCTTGCACAAAAAAAAGCTGCAAGAAGTTTTCTTGAAGACGAATTATTGACAAAATATATGTCAAAATATTAATTTACATGTAATTTGCTTAGAATTCCACAATGAGAACAATTTATGTTTACAATTCTTTTTCTTTCATATTTCAGTTTGCCCCAAATTAAGTGGCATTCACTTGTTGAAACTCTCCCCCCTATTTTCTTTTATATTTATAATTGTTCTAGAAATGCAAACCATGATTTTGCCTTTGAAAGCAATCAGTAAAATGTACTTTTACCCATATTTGTATGTATGTATGAAACGTACTAAAAGTATATTATTACTAGAAGTAAATTCTTATTTTTCCTTCTCATTTGATCCCTTTCTCTCTCTCTCTCTCTCTCTCTAAAATTTCATTGCTATCTATTCTACAGGGAGATCGAGTTGTAGTTGGCAACTATTATTTCCGTTACAATGACCCCAAAGAGGTACGCCAGACAGGTCAGAGGTCAAAAACCAAAGTGGACTTTGAGTTTGCCAGGAACGAACTTGCAAATGCTCAAGGATCAAGGTGAAAATTATTTCTACTTCTTGCACTTATTTTGGAAGAGGAGTAGAACTTTAACAGTTTGAGTTTGTAAAGAGTTTTAGTGGCAACAGAAGATGGTTTATATAAAGGTGACATCGTTTGAAATAGCATTCAAAGAATTTAGAAAGATGATTTCTCAAAAATCCTCAGATATTGCAGATGAGATAAAAGTGGGATGAACATAATGGAAAGTAATGAAATACAAAGTGGAATAAGATAAAAGACCTCGAAATTAAAGATATGTGAAATTCTTTGCTTAGTATATGATTAATTTTACTGGATATAACTGTATTTACTGAATTTAGTTTTACGTTTTTCTAGGTTACAAGCCGAAAAGGAAGAAGCCAGGCTTCAGACACAGAAAGAGATGTTAAAGGGAATTGAGGAAGCAAAGGTAAATGTCCTTTTATTGTTTACCAGGGGTGTGTTTCACAAAGAGTTATGTTGGACTTAGCGTAAGCGTCAATGCGCATCCGTTATTTAACACGTAATTTCATTAATAGACTTCCCAATAGCACGCATCCCCTGAGCATCATCTGACCTATGCGGTGATGTGTAAAATACAGCACACAACTAGGAATTTAAGTGCGACTTTAAGTCCAACTTAACTCTGTGTCTAACACCCCCCCCCCCTCCCCATTAGTTTAAAGGAGGAGGGTGCTTTTGACAAGAAGAAGTGGAGGGACGGAGTATCATCATGGTGTGAAAGTCAGTGACCCCCTAGTAAGAGGGAAAATGCCAACTTTTATAACTGTTGATGATGATGACTATGAAGAGACAAAAAAGAAAATAATTTTTTAAAAAGCTCAATTTTGTGTATAAATCTTGCAAATCAAGCGAGTTAATCTACCTTATTACCTTACAGCAGGCATGTAAGTTTTCCATATTTTTATGGAATTTCAGATTTTTTCAAATGTAAGAAATGTTTCTGCATTTCTGTAATTTTCTTACGTGCCGAGGGAATATCATACATTTACTTTCGTACGATGAAGAGAAAAAAAAAACCCAAATAAACCAGTACAAATTACAGACTCTTACTCACCATTTTATATGGAATATTTTCCTAGCACAAAGTGGTTCTTGTACGTAAGGGACAAAGTGTGCATAAAAATTCTGAAAAAGAGTCTACTCATCGAATGTCCACTACATGCACTGTCATGTGTTCTTTCGCCTGCACATCAGCTGCAGTCGTCTTCATCCAGTGCAAGTGGCCGCGTGTCTACCGGGATACAGACGGCTGGTGTGCGAGCAGACATTCGCTTGCTGATGTGTTCGGTTTGCGCCAGAATGCACTGCATGCACTGTAGCAGAGATTTGGTTTTGGAAGTTTTTGAGTTGAGGACTTGAAAGTCTGCCGTAGTTCTTCGACTTTGTCTTACGTCCATTGACCTCTATTTTAACAAAAATCAATCTATGATTTATATTCCTGTACAGAAAGCAGCTCAAAAGGAACTTGAAACACAAAGAAGAAATTATGAAAGGAAGATCAAAGAGTTGGAGAGTGAACTGGTAAGTCAGGGTCTCTGTGTTTAGTATTGAGAAAACACACGTAAGTACTTTTTTAAAATTCTGATGGTACTTGAATGATCGCCACAAACAAATTTCAAAACCGTTCTTTGTGTGAAGTATCAGCGAGAAATGTCTGAATTCCATTACAGAATGACACCAAACCAGAAAACTACCGTTGTAGGATGTTCTCGGTGCTAACTTCAATGACTATTTTGTATTTTCAGAGGAATATGTCAATGATGGGTCACAAGAAAGAAGAGAACCTCAGACAGAGAACAGACAGCAGAGTGGAAGAACTACAGCAAGAAAACAAGGTACGTACCCATTCCATTTTTTCAATATCTTAGTCAGCAATAAGTCCATGGCCAATAAGTGGCCAATAAGTGGACAAGTAGCATATAGCAGTAATGCTTACTGTTCCTCTTTTTTTGGAAAATACTGCCGGTTTCAAGTAAAATCCTGTTTTCTTAAAGGAGAATGCAACCCAGGCATCAGAGTGTTCTTAGTGAATAGAGATGACCAAGAAGAGTAAACAGTGAAAGTTTGAGCATATTATTTATAGAAATTTTGATCAGTGGCTTGATTTTGTATGAATAATACAAACTTGTAACATCGTATCATGCAAATCTGAGTACATCTGGGTATATCAGTTTTTCATTACATAGATGAACTTAAAAAGTGATCTTAAATTCTTTTTTTTTTTAGTGATGATAGTAATAATAACAATGAATTATACTTTTATAGCGTATTATACATGGTTTCACTATGTGCTTTACATGGTGACTTAATTAATCTACTGTGTTTTAGTTACATTTAATTTTATTAATTATTATTTCTGTAAATCATATGCTATATCAGAAATGCCAACATTAAGTAGCAACGGACATTGTAGATTGCCTATCATATCCCACTTTTTCAATCCCAGATGTTGAAGCAGGAGCTCGAATCCAACCAGTGGCGCCTGGAGCTGGAGACCTGCGAGGCTCGCAGGGCCCTGGAGCAGGGTACAGCCCACACCACCAGGATCCTGCAGGAGCTCGAGAAGGAGAAGGAGAGGCTGCTGAAGAGCGTGGAGAACCTGCAGACAGCACAGAGGGATCGCAAGCAGTGGAAGGGAGCTGGGAGGCTAGACAAAGGGATCCAGGGGAGGAGGGAGCTGCTACAGCTATCCATGAGGCTGCAGGAAGCTAACAATATCAGTATCAAACTCAAGAGAAACTTAGTGAGAACTATTTTTATTTTCTTTATCTTTCAATGTCGGTATTTGTTCCGTAGATTTAGCACGAAGTTTATGAATACAAAAATTATGAGTAGATTTGACATGGATTCAAGTGGTACAGATCTTCCACATAATATTTATGCAACAATATGTGCAAGTATGTTGTCAATAGTTTTAATCTATACCACATTTATCTTATTACCGGGGTATTATTATTATTAATAAAGTTAACCTTGTTAGAATTGTGACAGGGATTAATGTTATCACTATGACAAGAACATATTGTTAGATTTCCTGGCAAATTCATTTTACAGAAAAGATGGAACACTAATTCCTCATGAAATCATCAAGAGATTTGGTAGCAGATTGCCTATTCAGCCACAGTAAATGTTTGGTTGGCCTACATGAGTCTCTTTATATTGGAACTGCTGGCATGTCCAGCTTCAGTGCTTTTCTGTTGGTTTATGAAATATTTGACATCAAATAAACTAACTCAATTGTGTGCATTTGTTAACCCATTCATGACAGAGGTCCACATTTTGTGGTTTGGCCTAATATCTTTTGATGCAAAGCCCTAAAAATCATACCAAATACATGAGCAGAAAGAGCAAAAAATTCTACACAAACTGTGCCCATTTTGGTTGCGTCAATATTCATTGTTTGATGCTGAAAATTTTTTAAAGGAAAATAAGCATTAAAATCCGTAAATTGGCAATGTGATAGAAAGTTTAAAATCACCGTTTTTCCCTGCAAATTGGCAACTTTTTGACTTCTCGTCATAATTTCTGTCACTTTATATTCATTTCAGATACATGATGTTTTATAAGAAAAATGTAGCAATAAAATAAAAATGTTAGTGTTGCCAATATGAAGAATAAAAGCTGATCAAATTAGGCTTTAAATAATTCCTGTCACGAATGGGTTAATGATAAACATCACTTAAATGTTATACTTCTTTCAATCCTTAACTGTAGACATTCAGCAGACATGATGAACAGACATCTAACTTTCATGGTCAGAGGTCAGAGGTCACCATAAGGGTCAATGACACCAAGAAAGGCTTGATGACCTTCTGGTCCTTTGATGTCTTTGAAGAAAAGCTGCTGCAGATGAGAGAGGCCTTCCAGGTTAGGCATTTTCAAGTGTACTAATATATGCAAATTTATGCATACTGTTCAGCATGATTACCATGTAATGGGCCCCATTTCATAAAACTTGTTATCAATAGCAATTTGCAATGAATGCTATAAGCTACTGAAATCCTTGCATCTGATTGGCTGAGAGCAAATTTGTCATAGAAATGTGACAGTTGTTACTGATATCAAGTTTTATATAACAGGGCCCAGAGCCCTTGGTTACCAACTATTCAGTTCACCTGTTATGCATAATGGCATGTGAATAAAATAAATCCAGTTTGCATACATTAGTTGCTGCTATGCTGAGCAAGCCTCTGGCAAGCTTCTCAACTTTTAAGGGAAACCTTTGTTTAAGTATACGTAAAATTGGTAAACAGGTCTATTTCATAAAAACCCACCAAAGGTTTGCTGGAAATAATGACAACTGTCTCCATTCTTCTGGGCCGTGTACTATTTAATAGTTATAATTAGTCCTTTGTGACTGGCTTGTGGTATCCATGAGTTTCAAGATATTGATTTGCAAGTTCATTGATTTCATTCAGCTTGGATAACAAGATAATAAATAATGATATGTTCTTTTTTTATTCATCTTTCAGTTCAAGTAACGTTGTCAATACCATTGACAAAAGGACAATGTTTTTTAGCCTGTCAAAGCAGAAGGCATTTTGAAATAAGTGACACCTGACATGTTTTTTCTCATTTTTGTCTCGCCTGCGTAGCGGAGCGAGACATAGGTATCACTATTTCCGGTGTCGGCGTCGTCGGCGTCGTCGGCGTCGTCGGCGTCGGCGTCGTCGGCGGCGTCGTCGTCAACAATTGTGTTGTACACCCAATAACTTTCTATAGCTTTAAGGTGGGATCACCAAATTCATACCAGAGGTACATCTCTTGAAGGCGCAGGTCAAGTTCGAATATGAGTCGAATTTGAATAAGGTCAAAGGTCAAAGGTCAATGAACTTTCCATGACTGGCACTGTGCTATATTGTACACACAATAACTTTTTATACCTTCGAGGTAGGATTGCCAAATTCATACAAGAGGTCCATCTCTTGAAGGTGCAGGTCAAGTTCGAATGTGAGTTGAATTTGATTAAGGTCAAAGGTCAAAGGTCAATTAACTTTCCATGACTGGCACTGTGCTGTGTTGTACACACAATAACTTTCTATAGCTTCGAGGTGGGATCACCAAATTTATACCAGAGGTACATCTCTTGAAGGCACAGGTCAAGTTTGAGTATGAGTTGAATTTGAATAAGGTCAGAGGTCAAAGGTCAATGAACTTTCCATGACTGGCACTGTGCTATGTTGTACACATAATAACTTTCTATACCTTCGAGGTAGGATTGCCAAATTCATATGAGAGGTCCATCTCTTGAAGGTGCAGGTCAAGTTCGAATGTGAGTTGAATTTGATTAAGGTCAAAGGTCAAAGGTCAATGAACTTTTCATAACTGGCACTGTGCTATGTTGTACACCTAATAACTTTCTATAGCTTTGACGTGGAATCACCAAATTCATACCAGAGGTCCATCTCTTGAAGGCGTAGGTCAAGTTTGAATATGAGTCGAATTTGAATAAGGTCAAAGGTCAAAGGTCAATGAACTTTCCATGACTGGCACTGTGCTATATTGTTCACACAATAACTTTTTATACCTTCGAGGTAGGATTGCCAAATTCATACAAGAGGTCCATCTCTTGAAGGTGCAGGTCAAGTTCGAATGTGAGTTGAATTTGATTAAGGTCAAAGGTCAAAGGTCAATGAACTTTCCATGACTGGCACTGTGCTGTGTTGTACACACAATAACTTTCTATAGCTTCGAGGTGGGATCACCAAATTTATACCAGAGGTACATCTCTTGAAGGCACAGGTCAAGTTTGAGTATGAGTTGAATTTGAATAAAGTCAGAGGTCAAAGGTCAATGAACTTTCCATGACTGGCACTGTGCTATGTTGTACACACAATAACTTTCTATACCTTTGAGGTAGGATTGCCAAATTCATATGAGAGGTCCATCTCTTGAAGGTGCAGGTCAAGTTCGAATGTGAGTTGAATTTGATTAAGGTCAAAGGTCAATGAACTTTTCATAACAGGCACTGTGCTATGTTGTACACCTAATAACTTTCTATAGCTTTGACGTGGAATCACCAAATTCATACCATTTTTCAAACAATAAGTTTGCCATAACACCTTAATAATTAATTTAATTTTACAATTTTACTCACATTATTATCAGTTACATTCTTTTTCACTAACATTCATTTCCTTACTTGCATGGAAATAATTATAGCTTCATAGTATTAACAGCATTCTTAGTGTTATCTGATTTCCTAGGGATAAAGTAGGCCTATACCATTATTGCATATGTAAACTGTCAGAACCACAATTCACCGCCTAAACTGCTGACAGCCTCAGAAGTCATATAGCATAGTTTTGACATGCAGTCTCTTCATGACTGCAATATGCAGGCGAGACAACGCTTGGCGTTTGCCTTGTTTTATTCAACATTAGTTATTTGATCTTTTATTTTATTTTGAATAAAGAAAAGTGGAAAGAAGAGCGACAGGCTTATGAACATACAAGATTTGTTGTCATTGTTAAAATGATGTAATATTTAGGTCTTGTATTGCACATTTTGCACGTTGCTGTATTGTCGCTGTTCACTTCTCAGGTGACAAAAAGCGAGAGCCTTAGAAGTAATAAACTTTTCTTTCTCTTTCAGGGTAATTGCACCAGTCGTGAAATCGAGGCAATATTCACAAGTTCACATGGAAGTTGGGAAAAAGATTTCAAGCTGGATTCACCAATTGCTCATAGGCAGTAAGTTTGTGATAGGTTTTCTGTGATGTCGATTTACTTTTAACATGACTTCTAGATGTATAAAGCCACCTAATGAAGGTGAAACATTCATATGTCTCAGCAAGTATATGTTAGAGTAATAACTCATGGTATTTTCTAATATTTAGTAAAGAGTACTTTCACCTGTGCATTGTGAAAAGCTCAATTTGTGCAATTGAGGCTCATTCAGATATCACGCTTCAAACCCTGCGTTTTTGCATTTTGTTTTCATTTTAGTGTTCATATATGGCACAGTAAACGATGCCACTTATGAAAATTAGATGCGCACTACACATCACTATTAGTGCGTGCTCTATTTAGAAAGGAGGGTTTTGCCGAAAGCTGCACAGGCACTATTCATAACATATTTTGCACGTATTTTATACAAATTTTATTGAGCCTCACCTTTATACTGCCAGGAGGCAAAAAAGTTAATTTAGACTATGTGAACTGGCCTCTTATGAGTAAAGTAATGCTATTACCTACATGGATCCTTGTCCAGTGTCATAAATGAGTGAGTATCACAATTTAGTATTGATGACTTTTATCTGCAACTGTGCAACATGACCCCAAATGAACCCCTATGGTTTGTTGTTTTACAGATTTAGTTACTCCTCAAGAAGTGATTCCTCTGCAACAACTCCTGCACGTTCATCATCATCATCGTCCTCCAACCAAGGAAGGCATCACCAGTCTTCATCAGTTACCCATGGCAACAGTCTGGATGCCATCACAACGTCCTGCCTGCATCACCTTGAGATGGGGGTGATGAGACAAGGAGGAAGGGAAGAAGGGGAGCAGACTCTGGCTGATAGGACAGTCGGATGCCTGTATCGTCTGATGGTTGCCATGGAGACGATGAGGGAGTGGAGTGAGAAAAAGGATGAAGTTTTTGAGAGACAAGGTAAGATTGGATTACATGGGTGTCATTCAAGTAACTATTGGTGCAACTTTTCACGTTCGAACTTCGTTTACCCACATTCCCATATGATAAGAAAGCAAATTTTGTAAAACATAATAATCGTAGAGTCATAAGCCCACCGCACACTACACAATCCGTCTGCGATCCGGCTTGGAAAAATTTGTCATAGCATTTGATATAAACATTCAAACATTGAAAATCTCAATGATCAAAGTTCCGAATAGTCATATGAATACTTAAATCAAAATTCAAGGCTGTTATTGCAAGCCTCCCTGTAGGAATAAAAGCAAACTCAATTCCAAATTATAGTGATGTCAAAACAATCTTGCAAGTGGCTATGATTTAAAGCCAATTTGACCTTCACTTTGACCTGAAGGCTTGCAGTTCTCCATAATTTCGATTTTAGTATTCCTATCATTATTCTGAACTTTAAATAAGATTATCTCGCTTATTTAAACTTTCACATTTAATGCAAAATGCCATTTGTTCGAAAATAGGGTCGCGGTCAGATCGTATAGTGTGGGTGGGCTATATACACTACATCTAACCTGTTGAATATCATCTCTAGACTACTAACCCATTCCGAACTGTTCCTTGAAAATTACCCCTGACAAACAACTACCTTTTCCCCCGTTCTGCAAAACAACCCTGGGAACAGTTGTGGGATAATGATCTTTGTGGGATAGTTGTCCAGAGGATTGGATATAATTCTGTAACATAAAGAGTTTAGTTTTATTGTATCTCCCCCTGATTAATAGTATCATCATTAATCAATCTATTCTTTACATGTAATTGTAACTTACGTGTACAAGTAATTCTGTTACAGGTATACTCTAATCATTGTGAAATGCAACTGATTTTAGAAAGAAGCGATAATGATGTTACAGGGCCCTGGTGTACATGTAGTAATCCTCATATGAGATTCAATTTTCTTTCGTCATTTTACTTTTGCATGTGTGTACCCAACTGGTACATTCTGAGGTAAGCACTATATAGGTACCAATCCTGCAGACGCAAGCTGAAACCCTAATCCTAATCCTAACCCTAATCCTAACCCTAACCCTAACCCTAACCCTAACCCTAACCCTAACCATAACCATAACCATAACCATAACCCTAACCCTAACCCTAACCCTAACCCTAATCCTAATCCTATGAATATTTAAGAAAATTTATGAGCTTGCGTCTGCAGGATTGGTACCTATTTAGTGCTTACCACATTCTGAGAGACCTTTTCTTGATGTTTGAACAAGCTGGAATATGTTTCTCAATTGTTCTTCTGATATGCCTCTTCACATCATCAGTCAATCTGTTTTACAACAGGTACATCCATTGAGTCATCAGTCCTCCAGGCAACAATATCCATCGACCTTTTGACCTGTCTGTCAAGCCTTTGGGCCACTCTCTTACATCGGCAGGATGAGGAACGTCGCCCTCATCAGGCCAAAGTTAGCCAGGGATTAGTTGAACAGATGGAAGAATGCAGTCAGAAACTGGCCAAGCAGATGTATGAAATGATACAGGTAAATATAATGAAACCAGTGAAGTTTTTGTTTGGTTTTTACTTCTATTTTTTGGTGTGTGCTTGTTTGTTAAGGTTTTTTTCAAAGAATGTCTAACAATATCATTAAAATCAAGCTTCTGATTTACATATTTATAATTGTCTGCACATACAATAAAATATGTTCAAGTGTTTCTTTAAAAGTAATCCACTTTCTTTCTCTGAGGATGCCAATTAATTTGTATACACGTATATGTGTACTTAGAATATAGAAAGTTTAGAATATGTGTACTTATTTCTCTATTTTGTACACATATAGAGAAATAAGTACACATATTCTTACAGGTGTACTTATTTCTCTATTTTGTTTTGTCACTGCTATGTGTTTTTATTAATGATTGTTATTGAACAGCATTGGTACCAAACAGGACCTTATGGTACACCACCACAATTTGTGAAAATGTCAGAAATACGTAAATAAATGAATAAATGCATAAATAAATAAAATGTTATTTTTCAGTGTACCAACAAATTTGTAGTAAGCTATATATTCAAATATTAGAAAATATCAAATATTGTTGAATACATAAGCCCAAATTTACAAAGAGGGTGTAGTTTTAAAACATGCGCAAAATCATGGCTTAATCCTTCTCCATGGACTAAAATAAGCATATTCTAGTGTGCATCACCCAATATTTTTGTCTCGCCCACCGGAGGTGAAGGCGAGACTAAGGGATCCAAATGTCGTCCGTCCGTCGTCCGTCCGTCGTCCGTCCGTCGTCCGTCCGTCGTCCGTCCGTCGTCCGTCCGTCGTCCGTCCGTCGTCCGTCCGTCGTCCGTCCGTCCGTCCGTCCGTCACAAACGTTATGAAAGATAACTTGGCAACCGTGACTCACTTTTCAACCAAACTTGGGTTGTAGATGCACTAAGGGGACCTGCATGTTATGGTCCAGTCAGAGGTCACATGGTAAGGTCAAAGGTCATTTCAGGTCAAACGTTAAAGTTTACGTGCAAGACTCTCTTATGACACAAAACTCTGCAACCGTGACTCACTTTTCAACCAAACTTGGGTTGTAGATGCCCTAAGCGGACCTGCATGTTATGCTCTAGTCAGAGGTCACATGGTAAGGTCAAAGGTCATTTCAGGTCAAACGTTAAAGTTTACGTGCAAGACTCTCTTATGACACAAAACTCTGCAACCGTGACTCACTTTTCAACCAAACTTGGGTTGTAGATGCCCTTAGCGGACCTGCATGTTATGCTCTAGTCAGAGGTCACATGGTAAGGTCAAAGGTCATTTCAGGTCAAACGTTAAAGTTTACGTGCAAGACTCTCTTATGACACAAAACTCTGCAACCGTGACTCACTTTTCAACCAAACTTGGGTTGTAGATGCCCTTAGCGGACCTGCATGTTATGCTCTAGTCAGAGGTCACATGGTAAGGTCAAAGGTCATTTCAGGTCAAACGTTAAAGTTTACGTGCAAGACTCTCTTATGACACAAAACTCTGCAACCGTGACTCACTTTTCAACCAAACTTGGGTTGTAGATGCCCTTAGCGGACCTGCATGTTATGCTCTAGTCAGAGGTCACATGGTAAGGTCAAAGGTCATTTCAGGTCAAATGTTAAAGTTAACGTGCAAGACTCTCTTATCACACATAACTTTGCAACCGTGACTCACTTTTCAACCAAACTTGGGTTGTAGATGCCCTTAGCGGACCTGCATGTTATGCTCTAGTCAGAGGTCACATGGTAAGGTCAAAGGTCATTTTAGGTCAAACGTTAAAATTTACGTGCAAGACTCTCTTATGACACAAAACTCTGCAACTGTGTGACACTGTTCAATCAAACTTGGGTTGTAGATGCACTAAGGGGACCTGCATCTTATGGTCCAGTCAGAGGTCACATGGTAAGGTCAAAGGTCATTTCAGGTCAAATGTTAAAGTTGACGTGCAAGACTCTCTTATCACACATAACTTTGCAACCGTGACTCACTTTTCAACCAAACTTGGGTTGTAGATGCACTGAGGGGACCTGCATGTTATGGTCCAGTCAGAGGTCACATGGTAAGGTCAAAGGTCATTTCAGGTCAAACGTTGAAGTTTACGTGCAAGACTCTCTTATGACTCAAAACTCTGCAACCGTGTGACACTTATCTATCAAACTTGGGTTGTCGATGCACTGAGGGGACCTGCATGTTATGGTCCAGTCATAGGTCACATGGTAAGGTCAAAGGTCATTTCAGGTCAAACGTTGAAGTTTACGTGCAAGACTCTCTTATGACACAAAACTCTGCAACCGTGTGACACTTATCTATCAAACTTGGGTTGTAGATGCACTGAGGGGACCTGCATGTTATGGTCCAGTCAGAGGTCACATGGTCAGGTCAAAGGTCATTACAGGTCAAACGTTGAACGGTTAAAGTTTACGTGCAAGACTCTCTTATGACACAAAACTTTGCAACCGTGTCACACTTTTCAGTCAAACTTGGGTTGCAGATCACTAAGGGGAAGTGCATGTTATCATTCTGTTGGCCTTCACATGATAAGGTGAAAGGTCATTGGAGGTCATATGTTACAGATGTTTTCAAATTCTTGAATTTGCTTTTCCTCTGTCATTTCTTGTCCAGTGTTGAATCTGATTGCTCCACTGATAATCATAGGTGACGCTTCTGAACTTGTACACAGATGTAAAATATCAATCATACAATGTTACTCATAGCAGAGGGATGAGAGTAGAAGCAGGGAAAGTACATGCACGTGAAAATGCAGTACCATTTCATAAAAAACCCTTCTCATATTTTATCAAATGTTATTCCATCCCAGTTATTTCACAATGAGCTTTCGATACAGTTCTGTTGTGTGCCATCACAGATCGCGATATTTCTAGTTATTTTCACAAGTGGGCGAGACACAACATCGCAAACGCCTTGTTGATAGATTGTGACATGTGTACTGCCATTATTGAGATCATTGTTTAAGATAAAGCTAGATGGATTGCATTGAGTCTGAATGATGTAACAAAGATCCCTTATGCATACTCACTTACTAATATGTTATCAGCCACAGCAGCGTGAAGTGGAGTACAGTTTTTTAAAAGAAACCCAAGGTTTCGTGGGGGGGGGGGGGGCTGTTTACTGCCGCATATCTGGAAATGTCTTAAATAAGATCATATGTTGCCAATGATTTAAGATGTTGCCCAAACTGTTATATTTTTTTCATTTGAACACAGTGGGAACATCATATTTACCTTTCTTTTAAAATCATAATGGACAATTAATTGCATCTTATCAGTAATAGAAATAATAACATGGAATGTTTTCACATTTTTTGAGCTTTTGTCAAGATACAAAATAGTATCCATGCTGAAATACAAATGTGTATGCACACGTAGAACTTCATACCTAGGTAAAAAACTGTGCCTGAATATGCCTTTATTATAAAGGCAAGACTAGGGATGAAATTGCCTGTATATTGGTGATTGTTTTTGTGTCTCATTACCCGAGGCCTATTACAACATCATCTCATTTAGATCATGACAGGGAGGGTAATGAGCTTTAGCTGATTAAATCACCTCTGTTTTTAACTCAATTACAAGTGGCTGAAAATTTAATAAACCATTCTCATTATGCACTTGGGAGATGAAGGGAAGAGTGACATAGAAGTGTTAAAGTAAAAGTCTCCTTTTCAGTAGTACTGTAAACGCTGTTATTTTCGCGTGATTAATTTTTCATGCTGAGCGACCCCAAAACATATTCGCGGGTTCTTGAATTCGCGCTGCAGAATTGTTCACTTGCAAAACTAAAGTGCAGCTGCAAGATTTGATTTCATATTTCAATGCATGACAAGTATTTTTCTGCCCTAGCTATAACTTTAGCTTTAAAATGGTCACTTTAGGCACACAACTGTACACAGCAGTGCTGCTCCAGTTATTGCTTCACACATACGCAGGGTCCATTCAGATGCATACCACAGACACAACTACTAGTACCGTACACACACCCTCTCTATTTAGCTGTCCAGAGCGTGCATTCAAAACATTTAAGCATAAGAAATCATGCTCATATTTTCGCGTGAATTCACGCCCGCCAAAAATAGCGCGAAATCCGCGAAAATTAATGTGCCACGAATATTTCTGCTTTTACAGTAACCCAAAAGATGTGAAAGGCATGGAAAGAGTAATGGTTATGATATGATACATGAGATGCATATTTGAAGGGATGAAGATTTACTGTTCTTCTGAAGAAAAACAAATTTGACAATACATACCATTAGTTATGGAGGTAGACTTTAACCCGTTGGACACTAATAGGGTGTTGCAAGAAGGTTGCAATCTATTGCAAATAATTGCTAATTTTGAAACAACCATTCTGATTGGCTCAAGGTCTGCCCTTTTAAGAAGACATGCGTGCAACAATGATTTTGATTGGCCAGTGACAATCAGTTGCAACTTGCAATTGATTCCAACTTTCTTGCAACACCCCATAAGCCTGAGATAACTTGGGCTGTAGTCTATAGAAAACGCATGTTATACTGAAATCAAATTATGGTCAACGAGTAAAGAAAAAACAAAATGATTTGCTAGCAAGATGTAGCCTTGGTTAGATAAGCCATAATGTATGAACAGAAAAATTTGAGGATTTATTTATTTATTCATTCATTCATTTATTGAGTCTTCTTTAACCCTTATTTTGCCAGCCGCATATCCCCCTGGTGCCACGTTTATTGCAGGGGTGCTTAGTATGCATGAGCATGATGAGTGAACATGCGACTATACGTGTATTTGGCACTGCTACAAAGGCTAGTGTACATAGCTTTGGCAGCCTAAGGGTTAAACAAGGTAGCCCTTTCAGTAACGTATATTGATCTTCCAAGGGGCCCTGTATATAACTTTAAAAAGACATGAATAAATAAATACCTAGATAACATTTTATACATTAAATAAAAAAGCATAATACATTAGATAATACATAAAGGATAAATACAAAATAAAAGCACTACACTAATTACCATACATGTTTTATCATAAAGAAATTAGAGACCTGTTTTGCTGGAATATCAAACCATATGCCAAAAACCTTCATTCTTAGTAACTTCACTTGAAAGCCTTTTTAAGGTGGGTTCAGATATATTGCCACTTTTTGCCACCACATTTTTTGTGTTCAGATATGGCGCAACATTTTGGCACCACATATGCTAATGAACGCGCGTCAACTCTCAAATAAGAGAGAACTTTGTCAAAACTTGCATGAACTATGCCATGACAACATTTTTTGTGCTAACTTTTTAGGAATTTGATTGGTGCGCATTTTTTTGCAGCCAGGCAGCAAATAAAAATGTGTCCTTCCTGAGCGACATTTATTAGTCGCCTCATAATCCATAGGCTTGTATGCAAAAAATGTGGCGGCACAAAGTCGCATCATATCTGAATGCACCTTTATGATGTCTTTCAGAATGTCACCAAACAACACAACCGGGGTAACCAGCGAGCCACCTCTGAGATGCAGAAAGACCTTATATTCACAGCTCGTATCCTGGGAGAACTCTGTTTCATCACAGATACCCCTTGTTGGTCTATTGGTCAGGCTGAGCATGAAGAAGGCAAACAGGTATGTACCATTCCTTTTCAGGTGTTTTGAATACATGTAGATCTATAACTACTGGGCCCCGTTTCATAAAACTTATTATCAGTAAGAACTGCCACATTTCTATGACAAATTTGCTCTCAGCCAATCAGATGCAAGAATTTCAGTAGCTTATAACAGTTATTGCAACTTGTTATTAATAACAAGTTTTATGAAATGGGGCCCTGGTCAGTTTGTCAGACTGAGCATGAAGAGGACAAACTAGTATATACCATTTCTTTTAACGTGTTTTGAATACATGTAGATATGAATACTGGTCAATTTGTATAAAGAGGAGTAATAGGTTTGTAGTACACGTTTAAATCCTAATCAGACTGGGTCTTTTGGCTATGCTATGGCCAGGGGGGCTGCTTAAATATCGCCTGTTAATTCCGTTGAAGGGTATATTTGCATACTAGACTGTTAGTTGTGGTATAAGCAAACCTACTTCAACATATAATTTCTACCAATGATTACCAGATACGTGTATGTAAATGTACTTTTCTTTTTCCTTGTTATTTCCTAAATTCCCTTAGATTGACTTCAAATTGAAGCAAGGTTTCCTGGATGGTGCAGATGTGTTTGTTGATAAGACCATCCAAGAAAGCCTCACTGCCATTGGTCAGTTTGAAATCCAGCTTCGTTCTGCCCTCCATGACCACAATCTTAAAGGGGTAAGTCAGACTTGATATTGAGTTTGAAGATGCAATATGCAAGCAAGCATATGGTGTCAAAAAAATGCACAGGACTTCAAAAAATAATTCAAAAAAGTGGCGTGGTGTGAAATGCAGCGGCTCAAATTGTGCAGCAAAAATTTTTGCTTGGAAATGAACAAATCTAATATTTCCGTTCATGTAATCAGATAAAGAGAGACAAAAATAGGGAGGGAGAGAAGGTGAAAAGTTAGAGGAAAAAATAGAGGTAGAATGAAGTCCATGTGAGAGAGATAGAGAGAAAGGGGGGATGAGAGAGAGAAAAATACAGGGGGAGGAAGAGAGGGTGAGAGGGGGGGGAGGAGGAAGAGAGAGAGGGAGGGGGAGAGAAGACATGGCAGACATGAAAAATACAGGGGAAGAGAGCGAGAGAGAGGGGTAGGGAAAGAGGAAGAGAGAGGGAGGGGAAAGATAGACAGACAAAAAATACAGGGGGGAATGAGGAGAAGAGAGGGGAAGGGGGAGAGAGAGAGAGAGACAGACAGACATAAAAAAATACAGGGGGGGGAATGAGGAGAAGAGAGGGGAAGGGGGAGAGACAGACAGACAGACAGACATAAAAAAATACAGGGGGAGGAAGAGAGAGAGAGAGTGGGGGAGTAAAGAATCGGGAAGAAAGTTGGAGATGGGAAGTAGTGAGAGAAGTTCAAAGGCCAAAAGACAGATGGGCAGAGTAGAGAAAACTTTAAAGAGGAACAAGACCATGTAGGATGAAAAGACATAGTTCCCACCTGCCCTGGAATACCCATTTAAGATTTTTCAGCCCTAAAGTGCTTTTACCTTCCATATCAATGCGTTTCTCTTCACAGTGTATAACACCAATGGTGTATACACCGGGAAAATCACTTAAAGGTCAATTTTGACAAGAGATCAATGCTCTAATAGACATTTAAAGATCTATGCATAATGAAATTAGGGATGGTTTAATTCAATAATCACTGAATAGATACATGTAACTTTTTGGACTTAGCATTTCCACAGGATGTGTTAGGAATTTGACTTCTCTGCAATTGCTTTTTCTTATTTTTGCTGTGTTAATCAGTTTTAGATCCTTTCTTTCTTTTAGCCCTTTTGGTGATAATGCCATAGGCAAATTAGTGTGGACTTCCAATAGTCTGCCCACTATCAATGCTGTAACAGACAACCAGGGTGGTGTTTCACAAAGAGTTAAGTTTGACTTAGAGTCGTGCTTAAGTGCCAATGCGCATCCGGTATTTAACGCGTAATCTCATTGATAGACTCTTCAATAGCGCGCGTCCCCTGACCATGATTCTGACCAGTGCGGTGATGCGTAATACAAAGCACGCAAGTAGGAATTTAAGTGCGACTTTAGTCAAACTTAAATCTTTGTGAAACAACCCCCAGTTACAGTAATGTAGGGTGCACTCTCAGAATATTTGAACATTCATACATCTTAACCCTTTGTCTGCTGGAACCATATCTTCCCTGTATAATACCTATGAGAATCAGAGAATTTAGTAGTCAACAGGTGAAGGGACTTGTATAATATGAGCAAATTTTTTCGATAATCTTAAACAAATGAATGATATCTTTGAAAACATAAACAGCATATCGTGGGCGGGCTGTTAAAACCTCGTATCTCAAACTTAAAACATTTTGAGGACAGCTCAGAAAAAGCTCTATTTTAGAGTTATGACATAAGTGGCAACCTTCTTTTGCCCGGAAAGAGTTCTCTACAGGAATTAAGAGACTGTTTTCAGACAATATGAGGTTGCCACCATTGCCATAATTTGAAAATACAGCTTTTTCTGAGCTGTCCTCAAAATTTTTTAAAATTTTGAGATACAAGGTTTTAACAGCCCACCGACGATATGGAGAAATTCACACAATGGCACTCTGAGAAGACATTCTCATACAAGAATTTTCCAAATTTTTGCAATATGCTATTGATCAACGAGCTGACCTGTTAGTTTGTTTCTCTGAAATGTTTGTTATTTATTATTTGTGATGTCTTATAGGAGTAAGATATTGACTCAAGGTGCCCTTTGCTGTATTTGTGCATATTCTGATAGTGTACATATTATGAAACATCATTCCCGTTGATAAATTGTGACAAAGTTTTATTTAAGTGTTTATTATGGCTGTTACATGTATAAGGATGTTGTGCTATCATTATATAATTTGACTACTCAAACAAAATATTGATGGATATGTCAATGCAGTTCAGTGAATAAAAATACAAAATACAAAATGCGCATTTATACCACTCCTTCATTTATAGAACACGAAAACACAGTCTAAGGCATGAGACTACTCCTGCATGCTTTCATTCAAACCTTCAGGTGAATGTATTATCATATGCCAACCTGTCATTGTATTGGTGATCAGTAGAAATTGTTCTGTCATTCAAGGGCACCCATTGGCCTGTAGTTAATCAAGGGTCCATCTTCTGTCTTCTCTCACCTGTTTTCTCTAACATTCAGTAGTATTACCTATACAAGGCATTTTAGCTGCAAAATAAAAAGTCGTAATTTGCACGCTACTCCAAATCTGTATTACTTGAGAAGGCAGCATTTGCCATATTGCCCTCTTCCGGGTTTTCCCCGTAGACCACGATACTAAACAAGAGGGCAACATTTTGCGATATTCCATCCTTTGATGTCAGTGCGCCAATACAGAGATACGCAATAGATGCATTACATATAATGCACAAATACATAGATGACATCATAAAAGGTATGAGCTGTAGGCCTACTTGCGTAACTGATATCAAATATCATATAGTGCACGGAGTGCAGGTAGAGAGATGATTTTTATTTAATTTTACATCATTTTCCCGTGGGGTATAGATGATAATAATGATATTGACTGCATTGAATGAGATACAACCTATATTTCCCTCTCTGAATCAAATATTGCCCGTGCCTTCGGCTTGGGCAAAATTGGATTCAGATCAGGCAATGTAGGTTGGTATATCATTCAGTGCCAGTCATTATTACATAATTATATCTGCAAACCATTCTGTACTCTGTAGTTTGGAGGAATTATTCCCTTCAGGTCTTCAATTTGGTATCATGAACCTAGGTTCTTCTCTCTCTCTGAAAACTGCTTCATGGCCGGTTTTCATGGGGCACACAAGCGATTCACAAAAGATGAATGTTGGACTTTGCCAATTTTTTACATTCACATCCTTTGCAAATCATTTGTTTGCCCTTGAAAACTGGCCTTTATAACATTTTCTCACTACATGTGATGGAAGGTTGACAACTTAGCAGGTATTGTATAACACCCTAAATAGATCCCTGTCATTTGATTGGTTGATTGATATTAATCATTTCTCCCATTGCACTATGACGTCATCATTCATGCAATTGTGGCTCCGTTTACCGTGCAATCTTGGATCCATACGATTTGCTCCATTGCACGAACGCCGAGAGCCCGGCACACTACATACGTAAAACGCTTGCATTTGCAGTGTGCACCACGAACAGCGCTCTAGCGTATAGCGCCATTGATTTATTGCGATTTGATCTATTTTTAGGTGTCATATAAAACAAATAATGAATGTTTTTCATTCGTGCAATGGACAGAATATTTCATTCGGTGAAAGATTAAATTATTGATCCATTCCATCTTTCACCTCATGAAATATTCTGTCCATTGCACTCATAAACCTTCATTATTTGTATACCAGTAAACATAATTAGTGTCCCTACTTCTGTCTTTCCTGCTTTGCCATTTCTCAAAATCATAATGATGAGCATAAGCTGAATTTGCTACTTTCTAATTTTGTTGTAATAAGCGAATTTTGATAATTCATATGCCCTAATTTAGTTATCTGGATCACATTGTGAAATTTGTGGATTTTTAAGGCTTTATAGTTTTGTCTTAATGAGTTCTTGAATGTTATGCCAATATGTAAGAAAATACTGTTTTGGTAAGGAAGATTGCTTAGCCCTCCTTAAAAGATTCGCTGTAGGCAAAAGAAAGTATACATCAAATAAACTTCCATCTTTATTTCTTGTTGATATTGCTGCATGATTTTTTTCTCTCTGTTATATTATACTGTAAGTTTTCATAGGGGACCTTATCGTATGTGGAAAGTTTTAACATGTGTACTTGATTCATCCAGTCTTTGTTCATTGTCTTTTGTGTGTCATAAAACTTTTTTCTAATGACTGTGGGATCAGCTTCAGGGAAAATCAAAATCCAGCCTCATTCATCTAAAAAAAAAAAAAAAAAAAATGAGTACATTTTGTAAATATGTGAACATTTCCATTAATCAGAAAAACATTCTTTTCCATCTTATATTTTCCATCCACCCCCAATCATTTATGCTCACAATATTTCCCATTTATCTCCGAATGCACATCTGTTTTATCTTTCAGGCTGATAATTTGTTTGTGAAAAAATCTCTGAATATTTTAGATAGTTCATCTGCTAGATCTAATTTAACTTGGGAATGGGCATGATTGCAGGGGCAAGTCAGAAATTTGCTGGGATGGTGTAATTGGGGTATTTAAATTCTCATTTTTACTTGGAGGCAATTTTGTCCTGTCCATCATCACCTTGCGACCAGATAGAGGAGCTTCTTCTTCTGCAAGCCAGTCAAAGAGTGCACTGTCTCTTAAAGGTCCTTTCAGACAGTAAGCCTTAAACCAGTTGCTTCAAGAAAAGTAGAGAAATGTCCCTTTCAAATTTCTTGAGATAATCATGGTGCTATTCTCATTTCTGTACTTCTCTCAACACAACCATTAATGAGCATGCATACCATACATGTTAGGGGCCATTTTTCCATGCAGCTGTTTTATGTTTCAGCAAATGTTATCTCAAGTTCTTAAAACGCTAAGTTTTGTGGTTGCACTAAGTATAAACAATGCTTAATACAACCCTTCATATGGACCCTTACCTCATAATGTACTTGCACTTTAAATGCTTGTTCACACGTGAGGAAGTAAACCGCAGGGTTTTTAAAGTGCATTGTTTTATTAATGTACAAAAAGAAAGGCAATGAAGCAACAAAGAACTGTGCTTAAAATGTTCATTTACTTGCATGTTATAAAACAAGCTTAAAGACCCCTGTGGCTTCCCTCTTAGGCTGTTTGTATTTGAACAGGTCTTAAGCTTTAGATGAGTAGTAGTTGAGTAGTTTTAATATTTTACTGTGGATTCAAAGATCCAAGTTTCAAAACTCCTCATTAAGACATGATTCAGCCAGATTTCTTAGCACTTCACAGCAAATCTAAGCATGTTAACCTTTGCATATCTGTATTTTATAGCACACCGATCCAAATTCCATTCTCAATGCAGGCTGTTTTTTGTTGATTTTATCAATCTCTGAGTTTTCATAAGTCAAGTCCAAACACATCACACCTCTGGCTGATGGTTAGTGAAACCATTCTTTGCTCTTGAAATTCTTTCACACACAATGTGGTAAGCCGCTCCAGCAGAGTTAACCAACACACACACTTTATGCTTGTCAAAAAAATTTTTTCATCATATGTAGAGCCCTATTTACAGATCAATATGCACTGGGTTTTGTTTTGTTCCAAGCAGATATTTGAATGATCTACTCACTGTATACAAACCAACAAGACAGCTTTGATCATGCACACAGAATCTGTTTATCATACCTCCAATTCAAACAAAAACATATGGCAAACGTTCATTTGCTCATGCTGCATCAGTTTTATGGAATAACCTCCCAAACTCTCTTAGAAACATCGACACGATAGAGAAGTTTAAATCTGCACTTAAAACACACTTATTCAAAACATATCTAAGTAGTCTAACAAAGTAAACTCAGTTACCTATCTTTCACTCATGTCTTTCCTTTTCTTTCTCTCTCTGTCTTAGAGCGCATGGGGACATACAGACGTAATGTGTTATGCGCTATATAAAAACTGTTCATTATTATTATTATTATTATATTTCTTTTTCTACCTACACTTTGGAGTAATTTCCTTGTAACATCGTTTTTAATGAACCCGCTGTAGATTCCTCAGGGTAGTTTACTGCGTCTTGTCTGAAAGGGGCTTTACAAACCAGTGTTATTCACCCCAAAACCAACCAGGCATCCTCAGTCCCCTGTACTATTACCACCTAATTAATGGGCCATGGAAAATGGGCTCTATTCAAAAAGAAATTAGATATAGAACACACTGATATGTTTTTCCCATTGCTTTTGACCTTGCACTTGTCATGGCTGTTCTATCTCCTTTTAGGTTGCTTGAACTTCTGCTTTCCAGACTACGATTCTGAGATTTGTAGCTAATTTGTGATATTTTCTCTAGAAAGTGCATCTTATGCCCTCAGTAAATAGAGAATTTTAGCAGTTTACAATGGATCTTCAGACCACTGAGATTTGACATTGAATTGAATTGAAAATGGTTTATTGTTCATAACACAGTGCAGCTTGAAAGCTAAATTGAGTGTTACTTACAATGAAAATGTAAAGTACATGTATCTATACTAATTGTAAAAAATGTCTTAAAGATATGCAAATATACCCAATAATACTACTAATTAAGTTATATCAATGAATGAACAATGAATGAACATGTCGAGCCCATCGCAATCGCTTTTAGGGACCTCACCTTCTTCCTTGATTTATGTTACTGTAAGATAATAACAATAATAATAATAAGAATAACAGCTTCTTGTATAGCGCATAATACATAAGTCTCTATGCGCTTCACAATATAAATAAAACTTAGTCTACAGAACATAAATAGGTGAAGGTGCAAGCATAGTTAACGACAGAAAGATACGAGCAAAATTAATATATAAATAATATTACATATAACTAACCCTATTAATCGCATTATTCCAAGGACCCTAGCCTATATATATTACATTATACTACATTACATTATGAATGAGCAATAAATATTAAACCGATGTGTTTGCTCAGTAGGTAGAGCGTCCGCCTCACAATCGGGAGGTCGTGGGTTCGAACCCCGGCCGCGTCATACCAAAAGACGTTATAAGATGGCATTTACTGCTACCTTCTTTGACGTTCAAGGATTGAAAGGGATAGAGCAACGTCGAGCTAGCGCTGCTCAGTGGCTACCGGGGCCCACGATCAATTGGGCAAAAAGCATTTCCACTTTCAGACAATAAAATTTTGAGATTGGAGATGGAGATTTAAACGTGTTACATGTAGAAAAGGTACGTTTTTAGTGAGTCCTTGAAGCTATTGACAGTTGATGCATCTCAGAGTTGGGGAGGAAGAGAATTCCAGAGTGTTGGTGCCAAGGTGCTGAAAGCACGATGCCTGTAGTACTTTGTATTAACCCTGGGTGTTTGGAGAAGGTTCAGATGAGTTGACCGAAGGTTTCTGTTGGGGAAATAGTCCTTGATGAGTTTAGAGATGTACGAAGGGGTGCTACCATTTAAAGACTTGAATACGAGAATGAGAATCTTAAACTGAATACGGATATGATGTTACCTTGTATAAAATTGGGGGGAAAATGATTGCCAACTCCTGCAAGTCAAGTGGAAGAAAATAAATGTTTCTTTGAATGATAATTGAATTGAATTACTGAAATGTTTGAGGAAAAAGAAACTGGGAAGTGAACAATAAGACACAAAGAAGTAGAGAGGGAGGATTTCTTTTACCATTTACCACAACCTATCTAGATGGGAATTTGGCATTTCAACTCTAACTGTGACAAAATCAAAAGTGCTAAACAGCCTATAACAGACACTCTGAGTGCCACTTTGTGTGTGAGCCTGTCCAACCACTACTTGACTACAGGTATGAGGTACTTGAGGTATGCAGAATGATTTTTTTTTGTGGGGGGGGGGGCATGGGCATTACAACTGACATTAGCACATTGCATATGATTACCACACAATTCACTCTCTCTCTCTCTCTCTCTTTTTTTTTTTTCTTATGTCACATTTTTTTCTCTGTCCTCTTTCTCATTAGGTTTTTTGATGTAAGTCTCAAAAAACTTTTGAGAGTCAAATTGGTTTAAGAATAAGAAGAGCTTGTTTAAAGTGCATTCCCCTGAAGAAAATCATTTGTGTACAGCATGTACATATATAAGATAACTGGGGGGAAAAAAACTTTACCCAGCATTCTTGTGGTTGGCAGTTAAGGAGTTTGAAGGAAAATAAAGAATAACATTGCAGAATTTAATAGCAGTTTGATTCCATAGATACCTTAATTCATGCATACCTGTAAGTACGCATATATCAGTCTACTCAATATACTCACATGTTATGTTTAATTGAGAGTGTATTCGAACTTGCATTAATTTTCTTTAGTTAGTGATATTTGAAGCCCATGTTTTGAATATAGTGACATGGATCCCAGCATACAAAGCAAAATGTCTTTTTGGTGAATGGTATGCTTTAAATTACATGATAGAAACCAAGAAAGAATGCTCCAACATACGCTGCAGTAATAGTGTAGTTGACGATAGCTCTGGGCTTCATTTCATGAAGATGTAGATCTGGGCCATGTCTTATAAAGATTTGCAATTGATTCAGATCGATCGCAACTTTGAGATTGATCTCAACTCTTATCTCATATTAACACAGTTGAAGTCATTCTCAAAGTTGCAATTGCTTTGAATCAAGCACAACTCTTTGTAAATAAAGAAGGGGCCCTGGGTTGGAGGGGGGGGGGCGGGATGAAGTTGAGTTTACGGTTACAGTAAGGGGCTTATAGTGTTTGGTCATGGTTAAAGGTTTGGACATGTCCATGATTGAAGTTAGAAATTCCTTAATTGTAGGAAATCAGTCTTGGAACAAATACTGCTTATGTGCCTTTGTTTTTTTGCTGCTATAGTTTCTCACCTCAGTACCATTTTCCATTTGTTTGAGTTACATAGTTTCCATGCTACCCAGATGTCTATTATCACATCATGTGTGAACAAGCCATAAGGAGTAATTTTTCTAAGACAGAAAAAGACAAAAACTTTTCCTATTCTGATATCACAATGTATTATAGACCGATCCAGCTTTATGTTGAGGGCAGCAGATGATTAGCCATTACTGCGGTGTCCCGCCATACACAATGCAGCGCAGATGAATGTAGCATGCAAAGATTACATACGCACTGTATGGGGACACCACAGTAATGGTGCTGCCCACAAATCGATTTTAAGATCAGTCTATATGTAAATAGATTAACTTTCTTATGTTGTATTTTGGAATTGATGCTTCAGATCAGGCAACAGGGCTGTGGTGAAAAGCAGTTCTATATGATGCTACCCTGTGTAAATAAAACTGCAGATAAAAAATGAAATAGTCTATTGGGCTATTTTTTAGAAAGAAATGATATCACCTTCTTAAAATAGAGTATTTAAAAAAAAAAAAATAATGAAACACAAAACCCCAAAGAAGTTCATCCCTACGATTCCAGGTAGACTTGACTGCCCCTAGGGGGATACATGAATACAACTATCTTAACCTCCAATGATGTGATTTAATAAATGGCTGCACACTGAATTGGATACGCTCCCTTGCTCCATCGGTGGTGGAGAAAGCAGAAATGAGGTGGAAAATGTGCTAAGTCTCTTTTCTCCCACTCCAAAGCTTGAAGGCCCTTCCTTTCTCATAATGCATTTTCCTTTATTTTTGAATATGTTCTGTACTTATGTTATTGTGCATTGTCTATGATATTATATCTGTACTACAAAACAAAAAAAGGCTTTCTCAGGTGGTTGCAATTTACTCAAGCCCTATTTCATCCCCCTCCCCCCCCCCCCCCCAAAAAAAAAATATATATATATATATAATGATAATAATAATGAAATTTTAAAAAATGAAGGAATAAATGAATAAATAAATAGAATTAAATCAAAATAGATAAATTAATTGATAAATGAATATGTAAATTAGTAATGATGATGATGATGATGATGATGATGATGATGATGATGAAGATAATAATAATAATAATAATGATAATAATAATAATAATGATAATAATGATAATAATAATTATGCATTTTATTAAAAAACACAACTATAGAAATGACAATTTCTGATAGGTCTCTTTTTTTTTAAAGTAAAGTTCATGTACCATGGAAAATATTTTTATGTTGTTCCTGTGTAATATTCATGAAAAAATGATATGGGAAGTTCAGAAGTATTTGTTACAATCCTACAGAACCACTATAGCTAAAATGACTTTGATGTAACCTCCATTGGTGCCCAAAATACTACTATCCCAATCCCAAACACCAGCAGAGATATCTTTTTGCCTTTAAACCAATAACAAAGTTGTTTTTACACAATATTGATGATAAATGGGTCAATTACATGGCCTATCTCTTAGTAGCTTAATTAGTCTTTGTCTGTGATGATCCAAGATGATCGAATTTATTAAAGATCCCCAAGCAATTTAGTTCTCTTGCAACATCGCTTCTAAGCCTCATTAATCATGATAGCAGGCTTTAATTGAGAGCTACTAGAGAAGCGGGTAAGTTTACTCCTTGCAAATGTGTCTTCAGAGCAAGCAGAAGTAGAGAGAGGTGGGAAAAACTCACGGAAAAGGAGAAAGGGCCTCCTCTTAAAGAGGATTTGTGATAAAAACTGCTGGAGAATGAAAGGGAAGGAGAAAGAGGGCTAAACTGAATAGAAAGATGACCCCAACAAAAAACAAATTAAAAACAAAAAAACAACCCAAAAAAAATCGGTAATACTGGTATTTTTCCATTACTTCATTTTGATAAGTCATCATCATCATGTAAGTATTTGGACTTGATTAGCAGTAATAGACTATTGGAGTAAGGGTAAATGGGGGATGAAATGGAAAAAATGCAGGCCAGAAAGAGACCAAGGGAAGATATACAGGCAGTATACATGTAGGTTGAGAGAGAGAGAGAGAGAGAGAGAGAGGAACAGGTAGAAAAGATAAGGCATATTTCTGGAATAATTAGGAATTAAGACCTGTGAGACCTTCATATTTCCTTGACCTTCCATCCTACCAGCTCTACATGAATCAAGAAAAGGATAGGAAGTGGAACCATGACCCAACATGACCCTTTATTGTGTCTGGCTGCTGGAGGGTCACCCCTTCAAATATTGTCTTTGGGTATGAACAGGTGCCCTGAAGACACTTAACCACCAGACCAACTGCTAAAGGTTTGATGGTCAAGACCCCCCCCCCCCCCCCCACCCCCCATGCAGACATGATATGCAACTGGTAAGGACCATTTATCACACCCATGCACCCCACCCCCTCCACCCAAGTTTTAAAAAATGTTTATTTGGGTTAAACAGGTGTAATTCAACCTGCTGCAAGTTTGATGGTCAAGACCTGCTTCATACCTCACACAGCATTCCATTAGCAGTGCCCTTTACACCTGTTTACCCCCCCCCCCCCCTATCCTTATCACTTTTTGTCTCAGTGTGTGAACATGTGTCATGAAGATACTTAACCACCTAACCACAAAAGCACCTGTCAAAAGTTTGATGGTCAAGACCTACTTCATACTCCACACAATGAAAGACCCATTCACACCCTTCCCAACTCCTACTACATGTACTTGCTTATGGATTTCATGTGGCATTTGATTTTTATCAAATTTTTATGAATATTAATCATCTTTTTTTTTCTTTTTTTTCATAAAGAATAAAAAAAAAACCTACCATAGCAGAAATCCTTGAATTAAAACAGTGATCATGCAGATCATTTTGTTTTAATAGTCATATACATGTATTCTGCATGTCCTGCGTACCTGGGAAGGATCAAGTAATTTCCATTTAGTCATGAAAGCTTGATGGTACAAATGAGCTCATATTTCATACCCACTATTTCTTCATTGACAAGTAAATCATTAAAAGAGAAGGTTTTGAATGTAGTAAAATCGACAAAAATCTCTATTCATTAACTCTATCAATCTAGTCAGACTGGTTCCTAAGATCTCATGAATGAACTATAAATCTTGCAATAAAAGATATAAGAAAAATATTGGACTGAATTTCGCCAAATTCAAAACCTTCAATTTTAATGACTTAATGTCAGTGCGGAGATAAAGCACTGCCAAAAGTCCTCCGATTAGCGGTTGATCTTGCGGTAGCAGGACTGCGAGAACCTCTAGCCCGGCCTTGCGAAACCGGACTGCGGTGGGGGCCGGCTGCAATATGGAAAAAGCAGAAGAACTCCTCTCAACCCACACACCTAAATGGGAGCTGACACCTGATCTATCAGTGTGCTGGCAGGGTGCAAACCCAGAGAGCTGCTGATAAAAGATTGGACCTCAAAGCTCACACCCCTCTCTGCTCGGATGAGAGAACTATCCTCCCCTTTCAGACAAATTAAAATTCAGATGACATTTTCAGGACTCCTAACTTTCATTATAGATCTGGATTTAAATAGCTAGGGTCTGTATTATAAATAAGCCGTATGAGTTCTTTTCCCCCAAATTTTAAGGGTTCAGACTTTGATTTTGGACATCATTGTCTCCCAGGTGACCGTGTCACGCCCTGTACTATAAAACCTTGGAGTTATAGAATGATAAGTAACCGATGTTTTATCTCATCAGAACATTGTTTAGCAAAGTTGTTTTGCAATACAGAAGTTTCATAACTGTTTCCAAATGGAACTCAAATAAGAATCAGCATCAACCTTGAGTGTGTTCAGAATTCTTTCATGTAATAACCTTATAAGCTATCAGATATACAACTGCTGGTGCATATGTACATGTATGTCTGTTCAGCCGAAATTTGTACTCTAAGCGATGCGATTAATGTACCCTAACATTTAACACACACGTGATGTAGGCTAACCTGAAACTCCTGGCCTGTTCCTATTTCCATTTGCCCCTTTTGCCCTAAGATTATACTTTATACAATGCTTCCTTCCACAAATGTTTAGATAAAAATTATCTTGTGTGAATGGGTTTTATTTTTAACTCTGTGCCTCATGCTTCATGTCTCCACCTGGTTCTCCCATCCAGAAGAATTTCCAAGAGTCTAAGGTGAGATGAAATACGTCTTGAGGTTCAGGGTCTTCTTCTGAGTAATTGTCTCAAGTTCAAATCATGAGAAAAGAAAGAGAGATTGAGAGAGAAGGAAGAGCATTAAACATGGACAGACTGATCAGGGGGGTTGGAAGGATGAGATAATGTGCACAGAATGCAATGATCAAAAGGGGTACTTTTTCTGCATGCAGTGAGTAATTTTCCTCCAAGTTCAGATGACAAAAATAAGGGCGATAGAGAAGAAATGAGGACGGAGTAAGCAAGGAAGGAAGGAAGGAAGGAAGAGAAAGGTGGAAAGAATGCAGGGAATAAAGAGGGTATATATGTATCCCAAGCCCCTAAAGTTCCACCATTTTGTCCAAATTCATTAGAAGGCCGACCTAAGCACCATCAATATTCATGATTAAAAATGAATAATTCATTTTGTAAGATGCTTCCCACAAGAAGTGTGCGTTTGTACACATTACGCCCATCAGCTTACCGCATGCACAATAAATGCTCAACAAATGTGCAACAAATGCACATGAAATCAAAGTGTTACAATAAAAGTGATACGCGCAGTAGATATGAAAAATGCAGCAGTGTTATCGATATCATGGCGATAACGGGTGCTTATTGGCCCTTTCAAATAATCCGAAAGAAGCGGGGCCTAATGCCATTCGTATAATGATATCCGCGTGTGCTGCTTTCCGTGTAGTAAATTTATTGTATGTCTATAGTATATCCCCTTGTGCTGCTTGAAATGAGTACTTTTCTTCTGCTCATCTGTGGAGAGAGAGATGGAGAGAATGGTTTAAAGGGAAGAGAAAGCTTTGGCAAACATCAGGAGGAAATGGGTAAGTACATGTAAGAAGAGTTTAAAGGTTAAGAGATGGAAGAGAGGAACATACATATTTCAGAGGTTTAGCTGGAGCATAGACCCTTGTGCTACTGGTATGATTGTGCTATTGGTAAAATACAGAAGGGAATCGTGGGCATAAACGCAGAGGACTTCATCAAATACTCGTCAGAAAGCAGAACAAGGAGATGTAACCAAACCCAAATCACTATCCCATTCGCAAAAACAGACATCTATAAAAACTCATTCTTTGTAAAAACCAAACTTCAAAGGATTGGAATGGGCTGCAGGAAGATTTAGTGAGGGCAGCTACTGCAGATAGCTTTAAGAATGCGCTAGCAGCAAGTCAGTAGTAGCACACGCGACAGAACACTAAGTTGGCGATATGTAGTGGAAACTGCCCTGCCGACTATACATCAGACGGTTCAGAAGATTTGCTATTAGTCCATGTTCAGCTCGGGAAAAAAATGGAAAGGTGGAGAGGGAAGAGAGACAGGGCCCCGTTTCATAAAACTTGTTATCAGTAACAACTGCCACATTTCTATGACAAATTAGCTCTCAGCCAATCAGATGCATGGATTTCAGAAGCTTATAACAGTTATTGCAACTTGTTCTTGATAATAAGTTTTATGAAACGGGGCCCAAAGGCAGACTGAAAGAGGGCAGAAGAAAGAATGAAGTTGGGAGAATGCACAGAGAGAGAGAGAGAGAGAGAGAGAGGAAGAGAGAGAGGGAGAGTATATTAACAGACCAAGCATAGAAAAGAAAGTAACTAGAAATATTTTATACTGGTATGTGAAAAAATTAAGGCCTGTTCCAATATGAGATGGAAACCACAGGGGTGTTTAGGCGCATTTTAGTAAATGAGTGTGCGACATTTTAAGCGCAGTCCTTAGTTGCATCGTTGCCTTTCATTTTATATACCAAAACAATGCGCTTTAAAAAAACCCAGCCGTTTCCCTCCTCATATGTGCACAAGCCTTCATGATGATAGAAGTAAAAATACTGGTCCAGAGGGGTGTTTTACGAAGATTTAAGTCTGACTAAAAATCACACTTAAATTCCCATTTGTGTGTGGTATATAACGCATCACCTCATTGGTCAGATCATGCACAGGATGCGCGCGCTACCGCGTATCCATTAATGAGATTACGCATTAAATAACATGTGCGCGTTGGCACCTAAGCATGACTTTAAGTCACACTTAAACCTTTATGAAACACCACCCAGAAGCACTATTGTGGAAAAAAATTGGCATATCTAATAATTATAAGAGTTGTTAATGATTATTCTGTAAGAAGGCAAAATATCATGAAACCAAGTAAATGTGCCAATGTTGTAAGAACTGTGGTTAGTGGGATATTAAAATTTTGTACTTCAAGTTCAAGAATAGAAAATGGATTAAGAAAAGAGGGAAAAAGAACACGTAGGAAGAGGTAACTATGAAGACCAAAATACAGTAGCCACTCTTTCAATTGTCCTTCCGAACAAGGCATTTACAATGCCATGACCAATAAGGGCACTAATTTGATTGGTGAATACTGGCTTGCAGCTAGGGTCTAGCAGAGTTCAAGGTGGGGTCATGTCAGTCAGGATAGCATGTAGATAGGAGATGAGTTGACGCACCCCTAACCAACAACCACCAGTAGTAGGCTGGTGGTCTCTGGTTTTGTTATGTTTTGTTTTGTTTTGTTTTGAGGGGTTTTTTTTGGGGGGGGGGCAATTCTCATGCCCCTATCCATCAGTGACTGGTAGTAGACCAGGGGAGCATTTCATCAACATTTGTTGCCTGACAAGTTGTCAGATCTGACATCTTTCCTTGATTTTGATTGGCTGAGAAGCATCGTTACTATGGCAACTGTCGGATAAAACAGACTTTGTCGGATAAAACATCCGACAAGTCCTTTCATGAAACGCTCCCCAGAGGTCTTTGGTTATAAGAGAGGGAAAGAGAGAGGGGGGGGGGCAAGTTTGGGGTCCTATGCACAAAATCACTAAGGATTGGACTTCCTTAGGAGATAATCTATACACTGCTAACCAATGACCACTATAGAAGGCTGGTGGTCTTTGGTCAAAGAGAGAAGGGGATGGGGACAAACAGATGGTCACATGACACCCTGTAAGAGATGAGACAATTCACACCATATGTACAACCAGGGTTCTCACTAGAAAAAAATCCACACACGGTTCCCACTCTGCGCAAAGCGTGGAAGTTTCGGAGGTTTTACGGAATAACACCTAAAGTTAGGTGTGGCAGCAGTATATGCTATAGTAAAAGGATAAAAAAATACTTCTTGGTAAGCAGGAGTTGTCTACTAATGGCATAAAAGTAAAAATACATTGCCAAAAAGCAAAACAATCTATGACATTTATCATTATTGTTAGGAAAATATACTCCAATATTTTTTTACCCTTGTTGCCACGCATGGTGCAGCAATTTCACATGTGGTTCTTCCTTGTCTGAAACCCTTTACGCATGGTATTGGAACCGTGGGTGCTATGTACTGGCGAGAACCATGTGTACAACCAACCATTAGTAGTAAGGTTGGGGGTACTTTCATTAGGGGTTGGAAAGAAGCATATTGGGTTTCATGTTCTTTATGTTATTCTAGTCATCTAGGCCAATGCTATGTGCCCCTGCCCGTCAACCTCATGGTAGTCTTTGGTCAAAGAGAGAGAGAGGTGGGGGTGGGGGGGGGGGGAGAGAATTTATAGGCACGGTGAAGTCAGTGGTTCCATGCCCATTCATCTAGAATAGGACTCTGCATCCCTATCCAGCCATTAGTGGTAGGATGGATGTTAGAGCACAGCTCCCCTGGAGGACAGCTCCCCCGAGGGCAACTCTCCCGGGAGGACGACTCCCCCGATACGATTCCCACCTTACAACTCCCCCAGGAGCACAGCTCCCCTGGAGGACAGCTCCCCCGAGGGCAACTCTCCCCGGAGGACACCTTTTCCCCGGATGACAACTCCCCAAGGACAACTCCCCCAGTCCCCGGGGGAGTTGTCCTGATACCCCATTGACTTGTACACTAAAAATGTCGCGGGGCTTGTCGCGTCATATCTGAACAAGCTTTTAATCTTTTTTCTTATATGCTCTATCAGGAAGTATTTTTTTCTCAATATTTGGTCTTCTGTTTTGAGAGGAATACATGTAAATGCTCAGACCTCGTGTTGTCTAGCCATTTGGCCTTTCACTTAGTTCTGGGGCATTCCCTGTCATTTCATCTAGTGGGGTTCTTTTGTGGGATCACAGAAGTTCAAACTTGTATTTCTGAATTACAATCAACAAAGCAGTGCTTTTTAATTGAACAATTCAAATTTGCATGAATAGCAGTCATATCAGTAAGAGAGTCCAATGCTGATAACAAACATATAGCAGTACTCTTTACAATATCTATGATTTCTATGTTTTTAGAATAAAATTTTTTGTTGCGTGGTGCTTTAGAGGGGGGGGGGGAGATGAAAAGATTGTTGTGAACATTGTAAACAGTCATGGATCACCCAAATGAAGTCCATGGCATTGCATTGATGGGTTGGTGTTGTGATTGATATGCCATGCCTAGCCTTGCAGCAGCATAGAGGGGTGTGACATTTTATTGAGTGGGTAGCAGCCTCACCTGCTCGCAAAACGTTGTAAAGTGCTGGAAATCTGTCAGAGAGGATCAGCCTTGATTGGCTCAGAGACGAGGGTGGGATGAGGGGGAAGTGGTGAGGGTAACCCCTGAAAGTTTGAAATGGAAAAACAGTTATATGGGCAAAGAGTGAAAAGTCCAAGATGTTCATGGTTGTTGACAAGGGCAGGGAAAGAAATGGAGAAGAAGAGGTAGATATGTGTTGAGAGAATTTTTTTAGCAACAAGTACTGCAGAAGAATAAAGGAGAAAAAGTAAATAATGATTTGATTTCATTGAAAAATCACCTTTCTCAGTTTGAAATGTTGGCTCACATTAATGTTAAATTATGGGATGTTATGGCACTGTGCAATGAGTGGATACCAGAAGCCATCATTATCGTCATAATCATCATCATCATCATCATCATCATCATCTTCAAGAATGATACCATGTATAGAACCAGATGAAGAGGGATTTTGGGATTGACATTGTTAAAGATAGTGTACACAGAGCTTAATATTTTCAGGTACCTGGGACAAAGAGGCCCCCCAAATTTTGGTCCAGACCCCTCCCCCTTTCCCAAACTGAACAATTCTATCACAGTGCTCAATACATATGATACGGAGCACAGAATTTAAATCCAGACCAACCACCCAAGAATAAGTGTGGAGCCCTTGCATACAGAATGAGACAGACAGACAGACAGACAGTCTATTGGTGAAGGCTCTTGACTCTTATACAAGAGGTCCTGGGTTTGATCCTCGCTGGGCAAGATGTTTTACATGTACCTACAATTGTCCCTCTCGACCCAGGTATAAATGGGGACCTACATGTAGCAGTAGGTGGGGTGATAATGATAATAATAATGATAGTATTTGATATTTATAAAGCGCATGTATCCACCAAACAAGGTGTCCCAGTTTCATCCCAGCTCACCTAGGCTACCAATTTTTTCAGTATTCACTGCTTTCAAGGAATTCCTTCCCGATGGTACCCATTTACCCCTGGATGGAGAGTGGCAAATGTAGATTAATGTCTTGCCAAAGGACATTAGTGCTGCGGTGGGATTCGAACCCCAGATCTCATGGTTCACTTATCCACTGATCCACAACATCTCTACATAATAATTTGCAGGGCCCTCAGGAAGAACAGCACTGAAGCTGATGAAGCTTCCCTGGGTAGACAAGATTATTATTATCATCATCATCATCTCGACTCCTACAGACTGAGACAACAAATCATAACAGAAAAGTGGTGGAGGGAAGGGGGATAGGGCCTCTTGAAACACTGCCTGACAGACCGCGAAAGAAAAACATATTTTTAAGAAAGCCACCTCAAAGAAAACCTTTTCACCAAAGCAATTTGATAATGACATAGGGAATATGAAACAATTAAGCATTTCATTATCAATAAGGTCCTGATACTGACAGCTTGAATTAGCAGCATTGACATTCAAAGGCAGTGTAATAGGCCATGCCCAGGCTGGAAGTATATTTTGTGACAAAGAATGCATGAACTTGATGTATAATAATGTGTCAGCAAAAATATTATTACAAAAGAAGACAAAAATACATGTTCATTTTGCATTATATGAGGAAAAGAGGTTGCAAGAAATTATGGATAAAACAATGTGTTTCGTAACGATCGAGTTAAGCAGATGTGTGAGAAGTCGTCATTTGTAACGTGATTCATCCATGCACCTGCATTTCCACATGGCTACGTGTACGTTACATAGCCAGTCTGCCCCAGTTTGTAATGACCTGCAAAGAAGAATCGATGGTGGTTTTTTTTTTTTTTTACTTTTATACCCCCAGAATCAAGATATGCACTCTTTCTGTTCTTATTTCATGGCTTTTTTCTCTTGTCAGTTTTGTCTTTTCTGAAGTTTTTCCAAATTCCAAAATCCATTGATAAAAAGAATTCTTTTTTCAATTTCTCATTTCTTCCTCCTGCATTTATATCAATCAAGACAGATATTTGATTCAAAATATGGGTTTATTTTTCAAAGAATTTGCATTTTCCTTTTTTTATGCATTATGTAAGGATTTTATTGTTTTTACATGTACAGTTAAAGAAAAATGAAGAATTTCAAAATATTCATTTTCAATAAATGCGAAGACCTAATAATGTGTTTCAGTGAGTGAAATAGCAGGTTTTTTCATAGAATTAAAAATACAGTATTGAAAGATTTGAAGTTTGGATTTTATAAACAGTAGCACACTTTCTACTGACAATATAAGCCGTTTAATTGACTCTTGGAGGGTTTTCGAAGAGGTGTTATCTCACATCAAACTCTTCTAAACATTTTCCAACAAAATGAATTCTTGGCTTCTTTCATTCTATTCCCATTCATAACGCGGCAGAAACACCAAATATAGGACCGGTTTTGGCCTCTGGGCATGATCAAGTATTTTTCTTACCTTGAATCTGAAACATAAAATGCAGTTATCACATCAGACAGTCTTTCCATGGAAAATTCTAGTCATCCCTACACCTGTGATGGTTAATAGACACAAAAAAAAAACAAGCGCCAAGAAGTGCCAAGAAGTGCAGATTAAGCAAGTTTTTCGTAATATTTTTGAAACACAGATACGCAAAGTCATTAAGGGTACTTCATTCTTCATTTGCAACCTTGCCTCACAGAGCCTGGATAAATTTAGTTGACTTGGGGAGAGTTTGGGAAGAGACCATATTGAACCTTTCTTTCAGAACTTTCAATTTGGTTTCTTTACAACAAGAGTGTGAATATGATTGTGAGCATGCAGACTTGTTTAATTACGATTGATAACTTGATATACCTACCGGTCCATTCACACGATAAGACTTAACAAAAAAGAGAAGATAAAAAAGAATCCATGCTTCAGGTAGTCTTCAGTAATGGCTCGTTTACAGTGTAGATGCAGCAGCAAACCTCTTATTTAAAAAAAAAAAATTTTTTTTTTTTTTTTTAAACTAAATGAATTGCAAATAGTTATGCAAGAAAAGGGCTATAAACATACTTTTGTGTACCTACCTGTGTGTTATACACAGATATATAAACAAACAAAAACAAATTTTTAGAAAATTTGAGTGGTATACTGCTGCATTACCACAGCATATACAGTATGTGAACAAGCTTTAACTGCCTCATGACAGGACTCAGAGGAGTTCAGTTATTTTAAGCTTTACTTGATCAGTTTTTCTTCATCAAATTGGCAACTCCCCAGTATTTTTCTTTCGCTGCTACTCTTTTCTTACAAAAAGTCATGTGTCTGTAATGAATATATATTGATGGAAAGCTTGTTTGAGGGTTAAAAAGTTGCCAATTGACCTGGAAAAACAGTGATTTTGAACTTTACATCGCATTGTCAATTTAAGGATTTTAGAAATTACTTGTATTTTTTTCTCTAAAGATTTCTTGGCATCAAAAAACAAAATTGATGCATTAACCAAACTGGGCATACCATGTGCATAATTTTTTTATATTATTGCTCACAGTATTTGGTATGATTTTTGGGGCTCTGCATACAAATTTACTTAGGCAAACCACACTTTGTGGAACCTCCAGGGTTGGCCGGTAAATACCGGGCGGTATGCAGGTATTTACCGGTAATGTAAATAACACCAAGCAAATTTGGACGAAAACAGGAAATACTGAGAAATACACAAAAAACAATATTTTCCATCAGTAAATTGCATTAAAATGTATACATTATAGAGAAAAAGGCAAGATTAAACACCTACAGCCAAGAAAAGGTGACTTCATTATAGTAGGAGATCATACAACAGCTTTGCATATACAATGTATTTGGGTACACTATGGCTGTGTTAAAGCAGTGACTGGTAAATAATGGGAAATACCTCATATAGAATATTTATCACCACTAAATCAGGCCAAAATGTACCACATTAATGAGAAAATGGCAAGCTTTAACAAAGAGAGCAATAAAAATATTACTTTTCCATGAATGTTCACTTCATAAGATTAAAGCTGCCAAGTTCGGCATTTGACTTTACGAAAAACTACATCAAATACAAACAGTATTGTCTAACATAACTTTAAAAAGATTTCTGATATACTGAAAATGAAGTTGTTCCACTTAGCATTCGCAGTCATCTGTCGGGGTACACAACCTAAGAAACCACACAACTTGGGGGGTATACTACACATAGAGGTATATGGCCCACATATTGACCATGTATTTCCCAGTATTTCCCGGTATTTCCCAGTATTTCCCAGTATTTCCCACCCGGCCGGGAAATACCATTTCCCGGGAAATTGCCAACCCTGGGAACCTCTGTCATGAATGGCTTCAGTAGACCTCTTTGAGGAAGATAATTAAATTGGAATTTTAGAGTTAGCAAGCTTCTCATCAATCAGCAAAAAATTGTGCTTTTAATTGGGTTGCAAGCGCTTGCTGTAAATTATGTTGCTTGACAAAATATTGTTGATATTTCTCAGTTACGATTATAAAATCTCTTTCCAACTTAAGATCGTTGCTTACAAATTCCAAGGAAACTGGAATCCAAATGAGTACAATAATGACAATTATTATGGGTATTATGTATATATTTTTTACTGTCTGCATGGAAAAACATGCAAATATATGATAAGGAAGTCTTTCTGATGCATGATTAGCAAAACCTGTAAAATAGAAGCAATTAACTCAAGTTCTAGCTACTCAAGCCTTGTAATTAGGTCCTCCTTAATCATCTCTAATCAAATTTGTTAACATGTAGTCTAGTGAGGCAACATGGTGGTCGGGAGCCATTATCTGCACCAAGCGGCAATTACATCTTTTCCTTTTTGCATCATTCAAAACACTTGGCTGAACAGTTACTGGTAGCCTCGTCAGCTTGTCTGGAAAATTCATTATTTTTTTTCTGTTGGGATATGAAGAAAAAGGAACCTTTTTTTTAAGGATACCATATTGCAGGTGAAAGTTCAGGCTACCTTCAAATTAATTTGCAAGGTCACTAATGAGAATGAACTTTTTAAGGCATGTTCACATGTGCTATGGTTAACCACAACAAAGAATCGCGGGGAAGGAGGGGGTAAACCTATTGCACTTTACACTTGAGTATGTGTGCAGTGTCACTCATTCTTTAACTTACCAATGATTTAGTACACCAAATACATCACTTTTTCTTTCCTTCTTTCCCATTTTTGTGGTTCAATTCCACTTCATTTCATTTCACTCTCTCTTTTAGAAACAACAAAAATATACATGTACACAAATTGATATTATGAATAAAAGATGAATTGGGGTATCATAAAATCTATAAAGCTTATTAAAAATGCTTCCTAATAAACAGAACAAAATAACTGCATACTTTTTTCCAAACATTATGAAGTACATTTTGAACTACAGATATAGGACAAAGGAAACTGTGAAGAGAAAGAGGGGGTTATATTTAATGATAATTTTGTTCCATTTGAAATGAAGTTGCCTTCATTCTTGCACTGAATAGCAGTTTGCTGCAGTATGTGTGAAAAAGCCCATAGTGTACCAGCATACAGCGTACTTACATAAAATATACAAGATGAAGAGAAAAACAGACAGAGCACCCCTGATATGATAAAATATAGAGCAATTTTAGGACATTCAGCCCTTTAACACAAAAAATGAGTTAGCAATTGATTGCTACTGTTGCGATTGATTGTTATATCAAGTATAATATGGAATTGATTATAAAAAATCAGTTGTACACCTGCTTGATTGATCGTATGCTCATCTTATGAAAGAAAATAAAATATGATTGTATATGTTTACTTCAGTGATAAAAGAATGGGATTTTAGATATTTACTTCAGTTGAAAAAATAGTTTCAATATTTACTTCAATAAAAAAAAATAAAGAAATAAATGCAATTTCCATAATGTTAAGCTTGTTAAAGAAATAATAAATAAAAGGTAAGTAATTAAAAATGATTTTTCAAATTTTGCAGACATTCCAGGAGCTACACACAGTGATTAGAGAAGAATTGTATCACATCCTCAAATTTATCTAACAATTATGGCTATAATATGTTGCTATTCCAATGAGATACCAAGGGAATTAAGTTGGAGCTTGCATGTGGATGATAGCAGTAGCATCAATTGAATAAGATGTTGATCAAATAACTTGATACGCCAAGTTAGAGAGTGATACTCGAGGGTTTACAGTTCTCCCTGTTTCTGATATGCTTTAATGCAATCAATTATAGCGAGCGGTGATAGATGTTTTCATTGAGACGGGTCTTTAGACCTCTCATATCATTCCACTTCTCTCTATTTATACACTCAGGCAAGATCCATTACAGTATCATTAAAAGATGTCATTGCAGAACACTTTCTTAAAGTACAATCTGTTTAATAGCCTCAGTGGATTATTTTGCATCACAAGTAGTCCAGTTTAGGATTAGTAATTGCAATTCTTTGATTAATACTCCCTGGACTGTCGCTGCATTACAGTGAAGTATCTTGCGGACTATCTCAGTACAGTAGAAAACTAAACAAGAAATGCTCCTTAATGTGATCCATCCCATTCCCCCCACCCCCTCCCCAAGTAACTGTCTGAGAGTATACAATAGAATTTTCCCTTTAAATCCCCCCCCCCCTCCAAGTAATTACTCAAGGGGGGATCACATCAAAGGATATTGTTCTTAGAAGTAGCATTTCATGTTTAGTTATGTCTATTAAAGGAGATACTTCAGGGTAGTTTACAATAGAGTGACAGTCCCAGGAATAGTATGTGTCTCAGTCATCCTAATTTTACTACTTCTGTCATAAAAGAATTATGTTGGTAAAGGGATAGTTATGGGGGAGCAGATAATTGTTATAGAAAATCAACTTGCAATATGGAATTGCCCAGGGCTCATGATATTTTTTAGGACTCCTTTCCTCTTGCCACTGCCCCAAGAAGACTGACCTAAATTTGGATAATGATTATAAGGATGATGTTGTTGCTTTTATGTGCAGGAGGTCAAGAAGCCTCTAGACCTGGTCCTCTCCATCTCCACCTCTGCCAAGATCCTCCTCAACAAGATGCAGGAAGCCCAGTTGGAGCTCACCAGTACCCAGACCAGTCCAGAGGACCAGGCTAGACCGGGATCCTACTACAGTCAGAGCTACGCCCGTAGTCTGGGCCTGTCGGGGGAGATACATGATCTGAGAAGCCACATCCAGGAGCTCTATGAGGTCATAGTGACAGGATGGAAAGGTAACAGTTTATTTAGCCTCTGTTTTTACCAAGAGGTTAGCTATTGGGTAGTAAAGGAGTACCAGTCTTTTTTTTTATAATTTTTTTTAAATGTTAATGACATACAATGTCATGGTAACAAGGTGGAAAGGTAACATTATTCAGTCCTTGTGCCATTTACCAAGGGATTGCCTGTTAGATAGATAAGGGGTATGAGTCTTCTTTTGAGTGAGGTTTCCCATGTTAAATGGGGGCGGGGGGATTCTCGTGTATACTGTAGTACGGGGACGTGCCGCTTTGACAACCCATTATTTAGCTTCCGATTGCAATTCCCAAGATACCTGAAAATGACGACCCATTTTGGGGGCTTCTAATTGCCATTCTCAAGATACTCAAATTTTCATGCATTGCAAAAAAAAAACTTCCAATTTTTTTTTTTTTGCTCAGCTGGGTAATTCCACATTTCCAAAGACCCTATGTTTTTCCCTTGTAGTCAGTCCTTAGATCCCCATTTTGGGGTTGGCTGAGGCACACCCCCGTCAACATTAAACTTGAATGCAATAAACCTGGCACAGGGAGGGTATGTGGCTGGCACCAAAGGGTTAAATTGGCAGGACTTGACCCTTCACAGTTCTCTGCTATATCTGGATACAGACTACTTCTGCAAACCAGAATTAGCCAAGGTGATGCTAGTTCTCTTTCTTCTTTGTACTACATCCCACCATGTGCCTTTGAATAGTGTTAGAAGACCCTCATCATATTAGAACTCTTACTTCTTTCAAGTGCTTTCTGGTTTGTTATTGTTTTTTTTTTTTAATCTGATTTTAATTGTTTCATCAGGAAACCAGACAAACGATACTGATAATGGAATGATTGGTAAGCACAAGTATGAATTTTCAGCATCAAAATCTTGATCATGCAGCTCCAGTAATACTTCTCTCTCTTTCTCTCTCTTTTGCATTTCTTTCTTTTCTCTCTCTCTCTCTCTCTCTCTTTCTGTCTGTATTTATGCTAGGTGAATAATTTTTTTTTTTTGATAATCTAGTTGAAAGCTTGTATTCGCTCAAACAGCACATACATGTACTGCAAATACAACCAGTCTATCCAAGACAGGGTCTTTTTGAGGGATTCTACTAACATTAATATGTTTATCCATCTCCGAACTGTTTTCATTTACATCATTATTATCAATGTCAGTTACATGTATTCCATTCTCCATGCTTCTGCTGGTCCATTGAAATACAGAGGGGGAAAAAAAATCAATAAAATTGCTTAACTGCTTGCCCAAGTGACATAGTGTGCTGGCTCAGTGCCATGGAGCAACGGCAGATATGAATGCAGCACCTTGCCATGTCTATCAGATCAGTGTATTCCTACCTATTCCTCTATTCCATGCTGTAATGTATGGGGGCATAGCAAGCTACATGATCTGTTTGTCAATTTTTGTCACGACATATTTGTAATGTTGTTACTTCTGGATATGTAATCCCACCGACCCACTCACATTACTCTTGCCTGCGTCAAACCCATCTTTCACCATTCTTTTTTTTTTTTACCACCGGTCTCTCTTTCTCCGGCCCCTCACCCTCTCTCCTTCCCACACCGCGAATTCCAGAGAGCGTGAAACGCATCGTGGCCTGAACGTCAGACGCTATTTAGCCCCATGTCAATCAGTGTCAGGGTTTGAATGTGAAATAGAGGCTTGGAGTGGCATCCGATTGGACTCTTCATCTTTCATGGATCAATGCATTTGTCATTCCCATCTCTTCATCACCTAACCCTTATCATCTCTACACTTTGCCTTCCAGTTTTCCCTTGAAATTTCTGGATTATCTATGCATATTAATTCATACATACAATGTTACCTTTTTGCTACAGCTTTAGGTGTTCACATCTCCATGATATCCAGTCAAAATTGGAAATTTCTGATATAAAAATCAGGATTTTAAAGAAAATTTTCCTGCTAATTAAATTTAAAAAAAACATTTTAGCCTTAAAAATCCCTTAACCATATCTTCCGACTGTGTTTTCTTCTCTCTCTCTCTCTCTCTCTCTCTCTCTCTCTCTCTGTCTCTCCCTTCTTTTTTTTTTCTGCCACTCCTATCTCCCCCTCATCTCTTTCTCCCTCTTCCTCTTTTCCACTTTGTTGTTCCCCCCCCCCTCTCTCTCTCTGTTTCTATTTCTCTGTTTCTCTGTCTTACTCTTTTCTCTTTCTTGTTCTTTCTCTCTGATATTCTGTCTTTCTCTTTTCCTTTTCCTGTTCTCTCTGTTTCTAGCTCTCTGTTCCTCTGTCTTACTATTTTTTTCATTCTTCTCTCTGTCTGTCTGTCTGTCTCTCTCTCACTCTCTCTCTCTCATTCTCCCGCTTTCTCTTTCTTGATTTGTCCCTTTTTCGCTCTCTTTCTCGCTTATTTCATGCTTATTTTGCAGGTATTAAAGTTATCCCGGTTTCATGAGAATTTAAGATAGTTTGCCCTCGATGTCATACTTGAAACCATTACTCCCTTGACTATGTGTAAAAGCAGTTTGAAAGCAATATCTTGGCATCTTTCACCAAACTTTCCAAATGTCACATTCCTCAAAATAGCTCTCTTCAAAGAAAAATGTTGTGGGATCTATAACTGTATTTATTGACTTTTCCCTTACACTTCCTGTTTTAGAGGTTCATGTATTGATATACTGAGATTCGTGGTGGGTTTTCTCTTCTTACATATATATATTCTCTTCTTATTTACATGTATTCTATCATTTCTGCACTAAAAAAAATCATGTTAACAAGAAAGGCTATCCCTCTTCAAGCTGTAAAAATACTCTTTATACAATTGGAATGTAGGTCTTCGGCATCCTTCGTTTCAATCATAGCTCCAGAAAGCGAAGGGAAAATTGCCCTAAAGAGTATGCTGACTTTTTAACTCATCCATTGAAATTTCTTGAATCTAATCTGTTATTGATATACCTAATATCTTCATCAGTTTTTTTAAGTTCATATTCTGCTCTTGACTTCTATACTAAATCCACCTTTAACATCTTAAACTTTACACATTTGGTCATTATGAGAAAAATACATTGCTGAAGTGCCATACAAAGTCTTTGTTTTATTATTTTGTACCCTAGAATTATTTTTGTTCCATTTTAAGTGTGATGGATTGGTTTATGTGAAAGGAATGAAATTATTTACCGTGTGAATAATTGAAAACTTAAACACCTTCAAAATTATCAATTCAGTGATTTGAAAAAGATATAGGAAGAAAGATGGTGTTTTTTTTTTTTAATTATATAAATTGCACATATCTCATGAAATGAAATAGTCTCTGTCTCGGTATTTTTACAGATATCCTAAAGAATGAAGGCAATTCTGGTAGGGAAGGTTTTTTTTGCATACACCTGTATTATAACGGTTACAGACTTTCGATAGATGTTTGACTTAGAAATTTCTTCTCCTTGTTTGTACTTGTGCAGGCTGTGAGTTTGACCCTCTCAAGCTACGTCTACCAACCGATGCTCTCCTGGGAGTAGTCAACCGCCTCCCACAGGCCGCATCCACCCTGGAGCTACTCGGTAACCAAGGCAACCACTCCGCCCTCTCCGACACCTCCACCACCTCTTCCACAGACGGCCCCTGCCGACCGACCGACCTGGTACGTCTCGCCAGCAGGCAGCTTCTCACTCACCTGAGGGCACTGCAGGATTACATCCGGGTCACCGTCCGAAGGTCGCGATTACCTGCGGAGTCGGAGACAGGTGCACGGCGCAGCAAGCATGTCAGGTTTGCAGAGCACCTCAACAAGAAGGCTTTCATTTATAAATATTCCTCCATGTCCTCCGACACAGATACAAGTGGGACATGAGATGAGCATACATGCCCCAATGTTCTGGGATGGTCCATGAGGCAAGTGGTATCAAACAATGAACCTAGTCAGTAAAACCTAATAACCAATGAAATCACTGGTGCTTCAAATTGGTAACTTTTTACAACTACTTCTGTACAATGATTGGAGTTGTGAGATTACATTTTTTTTTTAAGTTTAATTGCCAAGTGACAGGAGGAACGTAACTAAAAACAAATTAGATCACTTATGCTGACATGATGGAAGGTTGACATGATTAAAGCCTAAAAAAGATACCTGGTGCACTTCTGTAGATACACCTGGGTGCCTTTGCCTCTATATCAGGTTTGGTTGATAAGGATAAAAAGCATCGATAACCATTCCACACATCTTTTTTTGGGGGGGAGGGAATTTATATCCACTCCCTGTATGAGTGCCCCCTTGATGGTGGGATTAATGCTACACCACTGACTTTTGGAAAGAGAATTTCACACTGCTAGATAATAGTCATTTAACAATGAGTATATTGATTTAGGTATCTGTGGTCATACATATACATTCTTGCATTTAGGTATTGGGTAATTCAATGACAAAGTAAGGGAATAGGATTGTTAACATGGGATGTGGATGATGAATAAATTTTATTTCCTTAAAGGCATTGGCTAACTTTGTGAGCAGCTGATTTAAAAAATTCTCAAACTAAGATGAAACATGTGTATGAGTACTTGTATTTATACTCAAAAACCCTGAAAACAACCATAATTTGGAAGGAAAAGCTGTAAGTTAGACGCAAACCGCGATTTTATTAGCTTTCGTCTCGAGAGACACTGAACTAAGAGGACCGTTTGCGCAAATTCAAAAATACCGTTACTTGCCTCCCGCCGCGTGATACGTCAATACACACAGTGCGGTCCGTTGAGTCATGTGCGCATGCGCACTCCTTACGTTGGGTCTATGCAACCGACCCCCGTATATTTTTCAAACATTGGTTCACATTTCTAATATTTAAAAATACTTCCCGTGGAAATTATGCTCTGAAACTGTCACACTGGTATTTTTACACTATAACCCTAATGTTTATCCCATTTTTAAGTAACAAAATGAGATTTTTTAAAAATCATAACAATGTTAGCCAATGCCTTTAAGATAAAGATGAAATGTCTAACAAACATAATAAGTGAGCACAGAAAGATTTCTGGTTGAATTTTCAACATCTGCCTTTTGTAGATAAATAATTCAATTGTAGAACACAACACATCTATAATTTCTTGTAACTATTATTAATTGTAAACATTAATTATTTGTAGGATCATACAAAAATACCTCTCATTAATTAATTCAAGATCTATATAGATAGTCTAAGACATTGAATCATATGGATGAAGATATCACTGCTTGTAATGATAACAAGTGCAAATCAATCTCAGATGTTTTGTTTTGTCAATAATGTGTACAGATCCTTTACAAATAAGCAAAGTATTCATACAAGATGTACACAGTATATATGCTTGTGAACCATTAATAATGTTTTGAAATATACAATTGTAAATACACTTGATTAATTCTAAAATATGTATATTCATGATACGTAGACATATATGTATATATACCTTATATGTGTGTGTAAATGGAAATCAGTAATCTCAGCATACATGTACATGTAGTTCTTATGACTGCATTAATGATTTGGAAGGTTTTTTTTTTTTTTTTTTTTTTTAGTGTGACAGGCATGTAGTTGCAACAGTATATTTCACCACATATTGTACTGCAAGGTTCAATGTTCAGATGTTAAGGTCATGATATGCACAAGAGGTCGACAGATATGGATAGCACTCTGGGCAGGACTGAAAGTAAACGTTAACAACTAATAGGAATTATCAAAGACATACTCATGTTATGTAACCATATATGCTTGACAGTAGGGGCTAATGAAGTAAAAGTATGTTAGGCCTGCAGATTATTTAATGACAGGGCTTTAATCGTACAAATATAAGAGAATGATGCACCCGTACACTAAAATCTTTTAGTTTTTTTTTAAATCTACTATTAATGCTTACCATGACATATTTTGCACATATCTTGGCTGACTGACAGGTTTTTCTCTACCCCATTTGATAGATGAAGCACATCAGTTGTTTGACTTGGGATAAAACCCATCACATGACAGAACCTATACTGCTGTTATTAGGTTTCTCATAAAGCAATCAAAGAAAATGACATGAACTATATGGGCATTATAACACTGCATAAACTCTGATTTACAGTCACCAGAAAGCTTCACTTCTTCTAATATTTAGAAAGATATAGTTTTTCTTTATTAAAAATGAAAATTTATAAAGAATGAAAGTTTTTGTTAATGTCAGTAGGGATTTTAATCTTTGCAGTTAAATGGGAGTATTAACGTGGACTTTTTTTAGATATTGTTACACACACAAAAGTAGTTTTATAGAATGCTCCCTAGGGAGTGGAGAAGGTGCATACATTGTATGGGCAAGTCTGAATCCGATGACCGGGGTAATGATATTTCTTTAAAATGCTTAGAGACTCTCTTGGAGATGTATTAGGTGCTATATAAATACAGAATAATGTCATTATTATTATCATTATTATTAATTTAGCGACCAATCATAAGTTTTCCTTCAAGATTCACTGACTGTGAATGAATGACCAGGATTATGTCTGGGGATAAAATTGCTATCCCCCAATTAAATGGGCCTAGGATCCCAGTCGGGTCTGCATAATGAGACATACTGAAAGATGCCGGCCAATGCGATTAGCGTCTGGCCACCGTGCATGCCATACATGACCTATAAAGCTCCCCCACACCAAGGCTGACCACACAAAGCAATGGTAAAATCATCCCAGATATGGCTTCTGGATTTCAGGGCATATAAGAATCATATCGGTGGCATAGTTATTTTTGGAAGTCGACTATACTCGGCTTGCATGCTGTAATTAGATGATGGACTGATAGATGTGTGAAACTATTTGTGGGGGATCAGAAGAAATTCATAGGTTTTAGTTAGAAACCAAGGAGAATTTGGATTCCAGTGATGGGAATATGAACCTTTATATCCCTTCTATGAATATTCATGAGTATTCTAAATAAATGATTGGTCAATTGGTGCTCACGTGATAAAAGATACTTTCACTAGGAAAACAAAATCTCTGCCAGAGCTCTGAATATCTTTAGTTATTTTTTCCTGGCAATGGTATGCCAGTCCCTCCTCAGATATATAATTTCCTCTATATTTTCTCACAGCTTGGTATATTTGTATAATATGAAAGGGAAATCAAGCAAGCTCCATCATTGAATTTATGTAGACACAAAAATAGGAAAGTGGGGGAAAATAGTTCCCTGAATGTTTTCTGAGGGGCTAATATCATTTTAAAGAAATGAGTTTGATATCAACAAAAGCCATATTAGAGGCATTATTGCATGCTGGGTGCCAGTAGGGCATTAACTCTCTGTATAAAGATATAATTTAATGCCCTTAAGCTCTCAGCTTGTGATATCTTTTTGTGACAAAGCTGATCTACATGTGGTATTTTTTATGGAGGATCTGAACATATATTATGAATCAGTAAATTTCCATTCCAGAAATTTATTTCCTGCATAACTGTTGAAAGATGTACATAGATGTACACAATAGTTCTTGTAAATATCATTGTGTGACAGTACCCTTGCACATGCGTGTCACTCCATTGTGTACCCCTTGCAATCTGAATCATGATGTCAGTGTATAATTTGGTTTGAGGGATGAGCGCTAGAGAGAAATAGCCATAATAAATGGATTGAAGCTTAGCCAAGCCTATTGTGGAGTATTTGTCAGTGTCTCTAAGGAATGTACATATGATGGATCGTGAAACCCCCTGCTCGTCTCCTTGATTGCCCCCACAAGTCTTTAAGTCCGAGATTAGAATAGGTTGTAAACAGATTATCGAAAGGGGTGACTACTGAACCGTTTTGCAACCCAGCAGGTTTTTGTCAGAGCAGGCAGGTAGGAGCTGCAGGATCAGGGAGATGGTCCAATGCTTCCCCCTCGGAAATCTTGGGGGAGTGGCCCTCCAGAAGGGTGCGTATTCTCCAAGGCTAATTTGTCGGGATCAGTTCGTCCAAAACACTGAGCACCTTAATTTAATTTCCTGGGCTGTGACTCCATTGTGCAAGTTGGCAGTTGGCAGTCCGTGCAAGCGTTCCTTGCCATCTCCCATAGCGAAGGCGATACATCATCGTCAGCAACACGCGGGATGGAGGAACGGAGGAAAGAAGGTAAAAGGAGAGACTTAGGGGTCCCACCCCGTCCCGACCCGTTCGCATTACCACCACCACCACTCTGACGTCTTGTGAATTGGGATCAGTGTAACCCCAGGAGTGGAGGGAGCACAAACGGCATCCTGGGATTGGGATTGGGTTCTCGCTCGGTGCTGACAGCGGGGGTCTAAGTCTTCTAGCCAGAATAGAGGTCAGGTGACAGCCAGAAACCAATGAGTGACGGGGATTAACCCCAAGGTCAACCCTCTTCCAAACCAGAACCAAGAGAACTTCCCCAAGTCTTGGGTTGCTTTAAGGCTCATTGTCATCCAACCCTGACTTACCGCTGGAAGCCTGAGCTGACATACTTTATACCCTTACAGTACTAGTTTGTTTTGCGCCGGATTGCAACCCACAAACACACGTCACATCAAGAAGATCCATGGGGGAATGATACGTGCGCAATCAAATCGCAGGATTACGTGCTTACTCCAGCACCTCATCTGGGCTCAACTTAAGCGATGCGACCCTAAGACTGAATTAACATGCCAATATTTTTTTTTTCCTCCCCCTCTACCCTCCCCCTTGATTCTCTCCCCTTTATCCCCTCTCCATCCTTTATTTGAGCATCATCACAAGATGGAAGCTTGATTGTATCCACGTTGTGGGCACGAATCTTGTCACTACCAGTACCTTCGTACTCCCTTGCGGCTCACTGATGAGACTCCCTGTCGCCAAGGCTAATGACTAACCCCCATCTGTACTCCTAGTTTTTTTGGGGGGAGGGTGGTATTCCTATTCACTTCAACTATTTGGGGTTCATTCGTGTTTATTTCCATGGCCCCCCTTCCCTTTGAAAGAAAAAGAAAATAGATTGGTGTCCAATAGCTGAGTTGTAGTGATGAGTCATGTCACTGGAAATGGGAAATGCAAGCATCCCTTAGCAACCCCCTCATCCTCTTAACCTTCAACCTTCCTCTTGCTTTTAAAGATTCCTGTTACATTTTGAGGTCTATGTAAAACTATGTACTTGTTGTAGCTCATCCTAAATCAATTTCAGATGACTTGAGTTTCAATTCTTTTGATGTTTCACCTACATGGATATTTCAGAGAAAATTTTGAAAAACTTAATATAGTAATAATAGTAATAATGATAATAATAATTATAATAATAATAATAGTTTTAATGATGATAATAATGATATGAATGATAATAATGATAATGATAATATTTATGTAAATAATAATAATAATAATAATGATAATATTTATGTAAATAATAATAATGATAATGATATGAGCAACAACAAACAAATAAAAATTAAAATAACTATAATGATAATGTTAAGAATAATGATGTCTTCAATAGTGCCAGTTTGGTAGCAGTATCTGCTCATAGCACTTGCTCCAAATATTTATGTACAAGTATCAGTTGAATTTCTTAGATATGAGTATGAAACTACTGTAAACCTTGGATAAGTTGAATCCCTCAGGACTGAAGAAAAGTTGACTTAAAGAAGTTCAACTTGCACTTAAGTCAATTTTTTTTTCGACTTACGCAAAGCAGCATTGATACACTTGTACATGTAATATGCAGAAAAACAGTGTTCTTGTGTGAGTGATGTCATAAAAGAATATGAATGTTATTATTCTTTTGTGTACATGTATTCTAAGGAAAATAAAGAGGTGCGAACATTTTGAGAATAAATGGTAGCAAAGTTTTGTAGGAATGAAAATAGATTAACGGGTAGCTGTTGTGCCATTTGGGGTCATGCAAGGAGCAAAGAAAAGACGACAAAATGGGGTAAAAATTCACAGCATCAGCAGATGGGTGGTTCATACAGAGTGCAATTGTCATCTGATTGCATTAATGCATCATAGGTAATTCAACCATTAAAAACATTTGAGATACACAGAATAAAGCATCAAATTTCTTTGTGAGAGTTTCTAAGAAGTACTGGGAATTCAGAGAAATCATTTTTTTTTTTGGTGATATCTTATGAAATTTACTTTTGGCATCAGCAAAATGCCAAGTTTATACCCACTCTAAGTTTCTGTAGTTACAATAGGCAGGTACTTTAATACATGTACTTTACTCCTTTATCTGTAGTAATCACACAATAGTGTGGTGTTTTTGTGGGGTATTTTTCTTCTTCTTTCTTCTCCTTATTGTTGTCAAGTTTTAAACTTTAAGATACATGACCATCTTTAAAGTTTCACACCTATAATACAATTAGGTGACATTTGTACTCTGTAGCTATGAACTACCCATCTGTTATCTTGAATATTGTTACCCCTTTTATAACCGTCTTTTCCTGATTATTGACCCCAAATGACACTACAGCTACCCCTCAATCCATTTTCATTACAACCATGTCTTTCTACCATTCATCCACTAATTTTCCTCGTTCTTTGAGCAATTAGTTTAATTTCAGATTTTTTTTCATAGTCATTCACCTCTACTTTTCCACCTGGCATACAAGGTCATACTAGATACCAGGTCCTAAGACCATTGAGGTTTTCAATTTTGTGAACTCTATCGAAAAGTCTCCACCTACAACTTGCCTGTAAATGAGCTTTTCAGATGCTCTCATTTTTAGTCCAATTTGAATCCGCTATTTTAGGATGATTTTGTTCCAATTTTTGCTGTTAATATGTCTGTATAGTACCCTGTCGCTATCCATCTGCCAATGCTTTTTTATTCATGTTCTCTCTTCCCGATCTCTCCAATTATTGTGCCTCAAGAGAGAAAAAGTGCAATGATGGTGTTGATGGTGGTGGTGGTGGTGGTGGTGGTGGAGATGATGATGCTGATGGTGATGATGATGATGATGATGATGATGGTGGTGGTGGTGGTGATGATGACGGTGGTGGTGTTGATGATGGTGGTGATGATGATGGTGGGGATGATGATGGCGGTGGTGGTGATTGTGAGGTGGTAGTTGTGGTGGTGATGATGATGGTGATGATGGTGGTGGTGATGGTGGAGGAGTGATAATGATGATTGTGGATGGATAGTGGTGATGAAGGTGGATAATGGTGGTGGTGTCGATGATAACGATGGTGAGGAGGAAAGGAGTAGAATAATGATGATGGTGGTGATCATGATGGCGGTGGTGGTGATTGTGAGGTGGTAGTTGTGGTGGTGATGGTGATGATGGTGGTGGTGATGGTGGAGGAGTGATAATGATGATTGTGGATGGATAGTGGTGATGAAGGTGGATAATGGTGGTGGTGTCGATGATAACGATGGTGAGGAGGAAAGGAGTAGAATGATGATGGTGGTGATGATGATGGCGGTGGTGGTGATTGTGAGGTGGTAGTTGTGATGGTGATGATGGTGGTGGTGATGGTGGAGGAGTGATAATGATGATTGTGGATGGATAGTGGTGATGAAGGTGGATAATGGTGGTGGTGTCGATGATAACGATGGTGAGGAGGAAAGGAGTAGAATAATGATGATGGTGGTGATCATGATGGCGGTGGTGGTGATTGTGAGGTGGTAGTTGTGGTGGTGATGGTGATGATGGTGGTGGTGATGGTGGAGGAGTGATAATGATGATTGTGGATGGATAGTGGTGATGAAGGTGGATAATGGTGGTGGGTGTCGATGATAACGATGGTGAGGAGGAAAGGAGTAGAATAATGATGATGGTGGTGATCATGATGGCGGTGGTGGTGATTGTGAGGTGGTAGTTGTGGTGGTGATGGTGATGATGGTGGTGGTGATGGTGGAGGAGTGATAATGATGATTGTGGATGGATAGTGGTGATGAAGGTGGATAATGGTGGTGGTGTCGATGATAACTATGGTGAGGAGGAAGGGAGTAGGATAATGATGATGGTGGTGATGGTGATGGCCGCAATAATAATGGAGATCGTGATGACAAAGATAATTGTGATGATGATCTTACTAATGATGATGATGATGGTGATGATGATGATGATGATGATGATGGTGATGATGATGATGGTGATGATGATGATGATGATGATGATACTAGTGAAAATGAAGCTGGAGATGGTATACGTTTTGATCACAACGAACATAAGTCTATGTCAAACTGTTTCAATTCTTTCTAAAACATGGAAGTAGTCAAAATATCTGAAATCATTGGGTGACCCCCCCCCCCTTCCCTCATCCCATCATGGAAATTTATGTTAATATGCCAAATAAGCCCCATTAGCAGCTTGTTATAAGAAAGTTCAACTACCTCTCATCGAAAACCTTGAAATTGGTCAGTCGGAGCCCGTTCTCGCCTTACATTACCCGAGAGTATGCAGAGAGTTCATTCAGAATACATGTACGTATTTTCATGGAATGGGCAAAACAAAAATGTAGAAATGACTGTATACGAATTCATCGTTCTGATTAAGAATTAACGAGAGTAATTTCTTCTATTATCAGGAAAAAGTTGGGATTGAAATTTTGGTTTCATATGAGGTTCCTTTTTTTTTCTTTCTTTCTTTCCTTCTTTTCCATTGAGCATTAATGAGTCTAGTGAAGAGTCGACGATTTCTGGTTATTACTTATTAGGATTGTGAATATTTCCAAAAGCATGTAAATACACATTTTCCTCAAATGAAGCAGTTTAGTCTCGGTTTTTAATACAGGTCCTACTTTTTTTTCTCTCGTTACTTCGTTTCTTTATTGGTACATGACTGTCCTCTTTCGATCGATCTATTCAGTTACTAGTATCCTATGTTATTTTTGGTTTTTTCGTTTCATTTTTCCAGTGTAAATATATTTTTATTCTATGCATACTCATTTCATTCATAATTATGTTCATTCACACTGGAATATATTTTTTTTTTTTCATGCAAATATCAGTGACAAGAATCTTTGGATGAAATTTCTTACGGTTTTTTTGTTAGGTTCCGTTTGAACACAACTCGGGGAAAATCAAACGCAACTTTATTTTCAGCCAATCAGAAGTGCGTATTAAAGACTTGATTTTTTAAGAGTTGCGATCAAACGCAAGCATTAGCAAGTGCAACGATATGGTTTCTAAGCACTTCTACAAATGAATTAAAGAGTAAACTTAATATGAAAAACGAACTTAGGCATAAACTAACATGAAAACATAAATAGCAATACAGTGCATAAGTTGTAAGATAAAGTAAGATTATACTATTAAACATAAACATAACTACAGAATGGGGGAAATATAAAACCTTAGTGTGTATATTAACTAAATCTAGGAAATTGAAATGTAAAAAAAAAATAAGTTTATGGTGTGTTCTTAAAAGTAGCAGGTGATGCATAATTGTGAATACAATGACGATCATTATGAAACCTTGTACAAATGATAGTTTTGAGAATAGCATGAAAAACATACATACATGTACTTATAAAAGCTTTTCGGCATGCACTTATCAGAGTACACCGCGTTAATGGACAGAAAGCCAAAAATTTGAAATGAAATTCACATTTATTTCCATATGAGACGATAACATAATGTACATAATTCCAATTATGATACAAAGAAGGTGGCCTGGCGAACACCCGAAAAGCTAAGCTTATGTTGGGGACGCCGAAGACATGCAGTATGATATACAGACATTGACGTTATGCAGAGTGAAGGAAATCGGAGAGAGGGTAAAAATGGAAAAGATTCACACATAAAAGGGAAAGGGTTGCATTTGCATCATATCATTAAAAAGTTACCCAGTAACATACCAAATCATGTAAATTCATAACTTTGTAAGAAGAGTAACACGATACATGTATAACAAGATTGGTTGGACTTAAACTGTTAAAACCATTTAAAGCAAATACAAGACAGCAAACATCTCAATTTCTGTCCCAGTATTGAAAGGGAGGGGAAAAATCAAACAATGTAAACAAAAATAAAGGTAATAACAAGCGCGAAAGCAGGGTTGTAATTAGCTGTCAGAGGTCAGAGGCAAAAAAAATCAAGACAGACAAACATAAATGGCGCATTAGATGGGATGAGGGGAGAGAGAGATAAAAGATGGGAGAGAAGAAAACAGGAAATAATTATTTCCATATACCTGATGCCCTTTCCCTGGAAATCACTTATTTACTTTTCTAAATTTGTTGAAGTAGCCCCTCGATCGTACTCAGTGAATGTTTAGCATTTTCAATATCATATGTCTCTTCTCATAATTCACTCTTCTTAACCCATTCAGCCTCGGGAGGGGGGGGGGAGTCCTGGAAAAGTTGTGAGGAATCGCAGGATGGTTACATTGTGGTATTGTACAGGGTTAAACTCGCCCATCTCTCGCCTGAATATATTTCGAACAACGGCGGATATTGAGATGCAGTAGAATTAGTGATATCCATTCCCCCCCCCCCTCCCGAGAAAGAAAATTACAAAAATACAACAACAACAAAAAATACAACGAACAGTGTGGGTTTGTTATAGCCTGCACGGTTCCTTGGACGTTATCAATGTCATTGTTGTCAATGTATAATTCGGCATGCATGGGTGGTGGAACGCTTCGTTTTGATCGTGTTAACAAAAATTGTGGATAGCCTTTCGCAGTTTGAAAAAAAAATAATAAATCCTGTATTTACAGGGAAATTGTGCAGTAGCTTACTTGAATATCAGTATTGCAATCATGCAATATAATTATATGCATCTATCCACATTAAGGAGAGGTCATCCCCCGCCCCCCCCCCCCTCCCCTCCAGTCCAGGGGCTACACCATGACTGCCCACGCACCCACAAGCAAACACCACCTATCATTCGAGTTGGTTGAACGCGCTCATCGTCCTCACCCGTCGCAACGGCAATTCGGTTTGACAGCTCGCCTAATCCAGCCCGCCTGTAGTCCGACAGCAAGAGCCTATTCACCACCATCGCTTGCCAAGCGTTGTCCGCCGGCCGAACCCTCCCCACAACACGGTTTGCGATTATTTACGAAATCTCGCGGTAATCCCAACCTGTCAAAAGCGAGTAAAGTGCTCTCTTTTTGACAGGCAATTCAGTAAAAACTTCTTATTTATCATAGGATAGTGAGGTTAATATATTCTTTCTCCCTTAGCACGACATTATGAGGACACATGAGTTCAGGAAATAACAGTTCATAAAACTCCAGACGGTATACTATTAGTATATTAGGAGGATGATTTTATTATTATTTTGTATGATATCATGACTGTTGATAATTGCTGCTTGATGAATTGGTTTTAGAATTGATGAACTTTCTTTTATTTTTTCTCTATTCCATTTTCTTTTCTTTTCTTTTTTTTTCTTTTCCTCGAAAAAGGCAACAACATGAAAGCGGTGTGTAAAAAAAAAGTAGAGGTAGAAAGCGTGGATTCACCTGTTTTTTTGTTGTTGTTTTTTTCCTTTTGATATTGCATTATAGTAACTGATTATAATCCTGCATTTCTTCGTCAACATCATCATCGCAGGATGTTACCTCTATGACGTCATAAACTTTAACGATGGAATACTACTCGTATTTCAATTTTTGCCATTGCCACTTTTCCACTGGTCAAAGAATATTTAGTAACATGACCAGAAAAACTGTCATCGCCAACATCTTCATCATCATGATCATCGTCTTCGTCGGTATCTTCATCAAAATAACCATCGTCATGGTTTTGTCATTGCAAATAATCTGTTTGATAATCCGTACTTCCATAGCTCTAATCTATTGACTTTATTCTTTTCATAACATAATCATTTCTTCTGCCATGTCTGCTGAGGACTTGATGCATGAATGCTAAATGATACCCAGTCACATGATCGTTTATGCTTTGCTTTTTTTTATTATTATTATTTCGTTTCAAAGACGATAATAAACCGGAAGGGTGAAGAAATGGACTTACGTCAGAGAGAATGACTTCGTTTTTAGGCCTATAAGAATTTTACATCAATACCTCTTTATTAGGATTGGTCCATAGACGTGCTTACTAATTTATTACAACTTATGCACGCTTTTCTCCAGAACCCTTGGTTACCAACTATTCAGTTCACCTGTTATGCATAATGGCAACTGAATAGACAGAATCCAGTTTACATACATTAGTTGTTGCTATGTTGGGCAAGTCTCTGGCAAGCTTCTTAGTTGTTAAGGGAAACTTTTGTTCAACAACTATGCATAAAATTAGTAAACAGGTCTATTGCGACCTTTGTCTTGGTATAACTAGTAGTAGAATGCATAAAATCAGCATTCTAATCGAACAACAAACAAATCTCCATCGGACACAAAATTTAAATAGACTTGTTTACTAATGGTATTCAAATTTATGCATATTTCTCTCTAGAACCCTTGGTTACCAGCTACAGCATTCAGTTCACATGTTATGCATAATGGCAACTGAATAGATGGAATCCAGTGTGCATAACATTAGTTGTTGCTATGTCGGGCAAGCTCTGGCAAGTTCTTAGCTGTTAGGGGAAACTTTTGTTCAATAATTATGCATAAAATTAGTAAATAGGTCTATTGACCCGTCCTTTGTACTAATGCCATATCTAAATTCAATCGATAGCAAATAACACAAATATGAATCGTTGAAATACTTTCTAGTGAACTTTATATTCATTCTGTTTTTTACCTGTTTTTCACTATGAATGTGAGGCCTTTTGAAAATTTCATAGAGTTAATGTTGTCATATTGCAGCCTCTTCAACAAACCACTTTAAAAATAGGAGAGGAAATTTGTTGATTTTTCTATTTTTCATTTGAGAAAATTTGATATCGAGTCATAAAAATGAAAGGGGGAGAGTGAGAAAAAAGAGGGCGATCCAAATTCGTTAAAGTGTATAAACATTTGACAATTAGATTTATTGGTTCAACATAGGGGAAAAGGTTTAAATGTAGGCCTTACTTGAAAGAAACAAAGGAGGATGCTTGTAATTTTTCATTACAGCGCTACTCAATTGACATGAAATAAAACCCGGCCTATGCACTTACATTCGCAATGTCTCTAAACACGTCTAGAATTTCATGTTTTATACTTTTCCATATTCGAAATGAAGACTAGAAAAGAGCACATCGGGTTAAACCATCTCAATCGAAAACCGCGCCAAAAATGTCGGGAAGTGGGTCACTAACAGCGCGTCCTTGAAGCCGGCGAGCACCCGATTTGTCATCCTCAACATTTCGAAATGCACAATAGTTGAGGGAATTGTGAAACAAAGGTGGACTTAACTGACTTAACTTTGGAGGGAATGAACTCCAAGAGGGCTTAACTAGCCTGGTTCGAAACTTATGGCCTTTTTATTCTTTTTTTCATCATAAACTTCAAATCCTAATCTTTCCCCGCATCAATATCAAACTTCAATTTGAGGGTCATTCATAAGAAAGTAAAATTTTTCGATTCATTTTCCTAGGTGGCAATATTGGCATTCATGTTATTGTCAATAAGCATAATGTGATTTAAACGCTGAAACTGATTTTGCAAACTTATACCTAAAGTCTTTAGATTAGTTAAAAATTATGTGACTTGTAGACAAAGAGGATTATAATGATTTCAATCAATGTATGAAAAATATGGTCGTAGCTTATAGAGTTCGATGAGGAACTAAAATGATGTAGATAGAAAAAAATGATAATTTTGGTTTGCTGTTCGATTTCTTTCCTGTTAAATCACAAGAAAACCTCTTCATGTTCTCGTTTGCTTTATGGTAGAGTCTGATTACGAGTGACGAGCCGATTATTCTGGGCTGTCTGCCTTGTACTGGTGGTGGTAGCAGGGTACGTTCCCATCCATTTATCTCTGTCAGAGGAGGCAACGTAAGATAAATGAGTGTATCAAGGCCATTCTTATTGGGAGGGGGGTTGTCGCACAGTATTTAGAGGAACCCCGAATTTGTTTCAGTAACCCAAAACTAGTGGATTTGAATTTTCATGAGGTTTGCCAGTATCACAACAGTTTTGCTATGTTGATATTATTACAGTATAAGGACTGTATACTTTCATTTTAGAACTAAAGTTGTATTTTTTTTCATTTAGCTGCATTCTTTGCAAAAAAAAAAAAAAAAGATAGAAACTTTAGTTGAATATCATTCCACTAATAACATCATGAAAACTAAATTTTATACCGTATTGTTTATGCAGTATAAAACAATTCTTCCAGTTTTGTACACTGGAACCGTGTTATCTTTTCATGATAACGTTGGGAGTAATTAACTGCATGCCTCCATATAGCTTAACTTTAATCAAATGAATTGTGTGAATTCCTCTTTTTGAAGCAGTTACGACAAGGAACCCAGCTTCTACTGGTTTCTTACTTTTCTTTCAGGGCACATGCCTTTTTAAAAATCTGTGTCATCTGGCTAGCTCATCACTACTGAAGACAACCGATGTATCCTTGCTTTACCGCTGTAGGTCAGCATTTCAGTATCAGAACAAGTTCAACTTCAAATTCAAGTTCAAGTGCATGTTCTAGTTCGTTTTACGCACAGAAAATTCATATTATAACAAACGAGAGAGCGACAAATATATAAAAACAATATGAGAAAGGGTCAACGAGCAGAAACACAAAGCCTTGTACGTGGGCCCTGAGCATGCTTAAAAGAGCAAAGTATGCATGTAAGTATCATGCATGTCTGAGCGCCATGAGCATCACAACGTGACGGATATTAGTGCTGTAAGTAGCAATGATTACATTTCGCTACATTGTATTTACTTCTCACTTTCATTAAACAATTACAAAGACACATTCACATAAAAGTGCCTTTTTGTTGCATGAAAGGAAAAGAAAATTTTGGACAAGCCTATGTAGATTTTGTTAGGTTCTCTTACATACATTTTAGTAGTAACTCGGGTAATTGTAGTTCATGTGTAAGTCATACGTTACTGTGTATACGGCAAAATGAAAATAGGAGGCAGAGAACCCCTGCTTACTCCACAACTGCTGTTGAAGGTAGCGAAGTCGAGAGTTCTCCAGCAGGAGCGAGAGAAGCGAAACTATTGGTTCACCACCGGGAGTGGATTGGCTCTCATCTGGACGGCCCGACCGCACTGTCTCCATCGTCCCGCCAAACTTCGCCTCAAGAAACCCAATACTCTCGGAAGAAAGGGGGTCGTCGGGACAGAACGATGACAGAGCGATTACAATTAGAATCTTCACAAAAGTTTTGAATCTTTTAAGTAACTGTTTAACCATAGTAATTAAAAAAAAACATTAAAAACAGAGTTGCGTTTTGAATTTATTTAAGCCTTTTTATGTTTTAGATTTTATTCGAAATTTTTTCTATACTCATCTTTGGCATCCAAGCATTTTCCATCGTCCAATTCCTATACCAGATGATAGCTTAAAATGCATTATTGAATGTCTTATTTTTAAATTACAATCGAATCGTCCACACAAATGAAGTGATTATAATAAAATGGAATAGAGGTGAAAACGATATCATCTATAAGCATTTTAAAAATCTACTGTTTAAAATACCTTGAACCAGAGCAGAAACTTTGACAGCAACAATGCCCTCAGTGTCCTTGTTGATATTCTATAAAATGAATTAAATCGTTCGAGAGTTAAAACTCTCCATTATAAAGCTGATGGGTATTCTGTTCATGTTTCAGAGTACAACTTAAGCTCATTGATAAGATTAGTCATATGATTTGATTTGATTTGATTTGATTCTTCAATTATGAATTCCTTTATGAAAAAAAAATAGAAAGACAATAAAAAATAAGTATATTAGATTTGCGCACGACGTAAATGTTAACATGCTTACAAAGAAATATGAAATGTTTTATTAAAATGTACTTTTAATCATGCGTTGTTATCACATTGACATCCTGTCTGAGTATCTTGCATAAACACCACCTCAAATCACGGCCACATACCGCTAACCAATCAGTTTCTTCCATAACAAACATTTTTTTACATTTATCAAGGGCAATATTTTACGCTATAATCCATGAATGATTTTTTTTATTCTTTTTTTTTATTTACCACTTGTGGGACGCAACATCCTATCAGCAAAGTGCTGTTTGGGTAGGGGTCCATTATATGACATAGCGGTCAATTGAAATGCAAAATCACTTTCTACTTTTATTCCTTACTCAATATGCCGAACAGTATTATGTTTAATCATAAATGTTATGCATAAACCTTCTGTTACAATATTTTTTCAAAATGTCTGAAATAGATGATTTGAACCCTTTGGAAATATGAAATAGTGCCTTTAAGGAAGTAATGTTATACATTCATATCCTGTTTGAGGATCTCAAGGTCATACTCATCATCTCAATGTCATGGTCACATAGTGGTATCCAATGTCACTTTCTTGCCAAATACACATTTATTATCATACTTGTCTGCGACATCCTTTTTTTCCGGAACGGAGAGGAAAGAGACAGTGAGAAGGAGAGTGAAGGAAGAGGAGAAAAAGGGATGGGAATGCAGCTTAAGTTAAAGATGCCGTATGGTGAAAATTTAAGCATTTCGATTATGCAAAGAAAAAATATCTCTGACCAGTGCTTTGGAATTACATTTTGAAAGTTTCAGGCGACATATCATTCAGTTGGCATCATTACAAATCAAGAAATATACTTTGTTCGTTTTCTAAGCTTTTATTCATAAAAAACGAAAATAATCTTCGTCATTTACACATTTTCTTTGGCAACAAAAACGCTTATACAATGTATCCACCTAGCCTCAAGGCGCTCAAAATAATTTACTCCGGAGTTAGCTAGGCTATAATAATTATACAAAGTGCTTATTTTACTTTTTTGTTTACATCTGGATCTAGAGAAGCACATATAAGTAAACGTCTTGCCGAAATCAGTAATGCCGTTCTTTTAACCACATCGTAAGTCATAGAGGTGCCGTAGTCAAGTGGTTTAAGGCGCTTGACTGGAGATGCGAAAGTCCGGGGTTCGGCACTTATGCCCTTGAGCAAGGCATTTTATCTACATTGCTGTTTTATCGTATATCAAATAAAGTGATGTGCTATATGCATATTGTACCAATGTGTGCATGTGTTGTTATTTAAAAAATTAATAAATAACAGCATCTTAAGTCGAGTGTCCAAATGTCACTCCAAGCGACGCCCATCTAGTTCATTCGGTTCGTAAAAACGACGACGTTTAATTGTCACGATTGTTTTCCCTGGTTATCGAGCCGTCTCTAACGCTTTTGACTGGGCTCGGGTAATCAGTGGTCAAAGCTTAAATGATAAGGTTATGCCTTTAAGGGAGGTTATGCCTTTAAAAGAAATGGAGTCAAAAGGAGTTGAAGAAAAAATACAGAGATGGATCCGATGGGGAAGATGAATAGCTAAAAGTATATTCTGATACTGAACATCTGCTCCATTATTCTAATCGAGCCACAATACACATTCTAATCGAGCCACAACTCATGTTCATGAAAGAAAATGTATCATTTCTAAATAATCATTTGAAACACTTGGAGTGATTATAGATGAAATACATTAATAAGACAGATTTTGAAAAGAAAAAGGGAACCAAGAAAAGAAACACAAAGAATGCGTGGGAACCAAAAAAAAAACGGAAGGCATGGGCATGTCAGTGTATTAATGCTTTAAAACATTCGTTTACATGGTTTTGTTGTCATATTTCTCTGTGATATAAGAATAATTCCAAAGACATCACATCTATTCTTTCAATTTTGCAGGCCCTGGATCAAATCAAAATGTTTATATAGCAATTATGATCTGATCTTTGAAATGTATATGAGATCGCTCTTATTAAAAGGCACCAACGTAGATAGTATAAGCAATCAATAATCAGTTACTATATGTTTGTGCCGACAAAAGTATTTTAATAAATAATTTTCCCTCATCAAAGAGACATCAATTTATTGCACTCATAAAACCGTGACGATTCGAGAACGAGTTAACACTCCTTGTCCCTGTTTTTTTTTTTTAATGGATCATTTAAGTAGTCCTTAAGAAGGTTCTTAGAATGACATTAAATTTGATCGGTAGAAATCGCATCCAGTCTTATTCTGCGTACTATACTCTGAAACAAGTTCTCAATCTGGCTTTCGTATACATGTAGTAATTTACTAGTATATATATTTGGGGGGGGGGGGGCCATTCACGAAAATTTGAGTAACCTTGCTGTAGTCAGGTGGATTTGTCAAAAGAGTGTGGATCCATTTTATACATATCTGAATTTTTAATCACAACCATGACATATCAGTTTTTAGTTGATTTTTACTTATTCATTTCATTTTTATGGGGTGGAACACCCTAACAGCAGAGATGGTTTTCATATGGGTCAACGAAAATTAAAAACATTTACAAATACTTTTAAGATATGAATGTCATAAACATGATAAAAGTAAATAATAGAATAATCGAGAGATATGGGACACATATAGGATGAGTCAGAAGAAAATAAAACGATACTAAATATACACAAAGGCCTTAGATACACACAGAAACAAACTTCATTGAAAATCATTTGAAACATTAGAGAATTCAAACAGTATGCAACATTAACATGATGAAAACCGAGCAACATAACAGATACATGTACATGCACAAAGGCAAGTGAAAAAGTAGGAGGATAAGTAGAAAAATGGGGGTGAGAAAGACACCTCAATAAAATTCCGAGAGTATCCTCCAGGATTGGTATGTGGTAATGTGAGTTTGATGATTATTATTATGATTAAGTTTAATCATTATTTTTCTTTTTAATCATTCTATTGGACTGGTGGAATCCTCTGGAAGATGAAAAGCTTTCCAGAAAGCGAACGTAAGAAATGTAAAGAAAGGAATCATTTTTGAATGAAAAAAATGTTACCGATGTGGCATGCAGTTCGGTTCTTCAGAGCAAAAAAACAACAACACCAAAACAACCTAATGTATCCATTCAGTATATTATGTACATACATCTACATTAAGAAAATGAGTGTATTGCAGTCTAATATCTTGTTACATTTACCTTTTCACTACGTTGTCTCTCTTATTTTTCATAACATTCTATCAATATCTTTCCCTTAACATGTTTAACTCCATATTTCGGTCATCGGCCTCTCCGTCTTAAGTGGTATTTGTGGCCAGCAATGAACGTTTATGGAAAGAAAAAAAAATCCCACCTTCATGAAGCCTCCTTAAGTAAAAATTTGTCAGAAGAATTATTTCAAACCAATGAAATTCAAATGTCGGTCAGTTCATCTTGTCCTTGACAATCATCAAAGAGAAAGCGGCATCCTTGAGAGTGACAGCGTGATGGATGGACATCATTTCATGGTCAAGGACATCAGTGACTGTGAAAAGAAGCACATTCGCTTCACTAATTTCATTATGTTCGTCTTAATTTCGACTCGTTCGCGCGGCTTCAGACATATACCACCTTTTCTCCTTTCAGAAATATCGGGGAGGTGAGCAAAAGGGGGAGAAACCCGTCCTCATAATTTTATGCCGTTAATAGTTTTATTCATCCATCCAGTCATTCATTCATTCAATCATTTATCTATTTAAATCAATCAATGATTTTACGACTTCATTTAGAAAGTGTTTGTAAGTTATAATACCTTTTTCAGGAAAAACTATTTCACTATATACATCTATTTGTTCGTAATTGTATATTTATAATGTTACCCTTGAGTATACTGTTTGGAAAAGAAATCTTTAAAAATAGTAAAACAAAAGAACAAAAGAAAAGACACAAAATAAAACAAACAGAAAGTAAAAACCAGATCTACAAAACAGCGACTTAAAAGTCGGACTTTAAAACAAAAGAAGTAATTAGCTACGTTGATTTTTGTTCTTCTCTTTATCTTTTTATTTTTTTTTCCCTTGGTTTTGTGACATCGAAAGGATTCAACTTTGAGACCCTGAAAAAGTACAATGATGAATTAAAACATGTAGTCTCTTACTTCCAGGCAATTTAATACCTTCATCATCACCTTCCAACGCTTACCAAGCTGTTTAGAATACTCTCAAGATGAGTGGGTATTTTGTAAACCTGGAGGAAAGTCTGTGGGTTGAAGGTTACTGGTGTCGGGCTGCGCGGTGAATGGTGTGTGATCTGAGAAGCGCTTTTCTACCGGGGCCGCCGCCGCGTAGTTGATGAGTAAACCACGGATGTGAACTTGCGGGCGGCATGATACGAAAACCAGCTCAGTGAAACCTGGTAGTAATTGAAGATGAACTTGGTTTTTATTCCTCCCCCCCCCCCTCTTTCTCTCTCTGTCCTCTCTCTATGTCCTCTATCTTCTCTGTTCTTCTGTCCATTTAGTACTCTTCTCTCTGTCTCCCCATGTCTCTCTTCTTCTGTGTATTTATACGCAAACAAATTCTGATGTAATCTACAAAATATACAAGACTTTAACTGACTAGAAGCTACACTCTAAAAAAATTCCGAGTCAAACTTGACCCGGTAAAGAGTCCGTTGGAGCCACAGTCCATTCCTGGTCAAAAATGACCCGGAATAAGGTCAAATGTGACCCGGAAATAAGTCTTCATGACCCTATTCAAGATCATTTTTTGACTCGGAACGGAGTGTAGCCCCAACGGACTCTTTTCAGAGTCAATCTGACCCGGAATTTTTAAGAGTGTAAGAAAAAGTATTCCTCAATAACTATTTATATACCCTTAGAAAGAAAAAAAAAGTGCGACGGTATACCAATGGTACAACCAAATTACCGTCTAATTATTTGTACAATTTATGTTCAATTTACGCTGTTTGTACCATGGATACCATGGTACACTCTTTACAAGGGATATTCCCAAACAGTTCATTATTTTGTTTATTCGATGTTATGATAACAATAATATCGTTATAATATCGCTGTGTTTTACCATTAAAGTAAGATTTCTCCACAAAAACACAAACCAATTACAGTAGTAACTCGAAGGTCTAAATAAATTTTTATTTGTCTTTACTGTTTTCATGTTGGTTTTAAATTTCATAATTATGTATTTCGAACTGCTTGTACGATTCATCTATTTATACCTGAATAAAAAACCAATGTCATCCAGCATATCATGAAATCACGTGATTCCTCCCTAACCTTCACCAAATTATTGATACGGGAAAATCTTTTTCACATTATCCTTTCTTTCTTCCTTTCTTTCTCCTTCTTCCTTCTTTTTCCCCCTTTTGCATTTCGTCCCTTTTTAATTTTTAAAAATACTTCCAAGCTTCCAAATTGAGTGGATGCAAATCGAATTGGATATGTTGAGGCGCTGCCCATTTTTATGAATAAAATCCTAAAATGCTCGTCACAGTCATCCATGGCCATCGCGATGACGATGTGTAATGTCTTCCCTTTCTTCTGTCCAACCAAAGAAAAAGGTGTGAGACCGCAACATTAACCCACATTCTGAATTCATTTAAACGAGAACTATTTGATTTTCTGAAAGCCTGTTTTTATCAGTCTTCCATCCCATATGCCTAACATATCATTTTGATCGTTCAGGCTTTGCAATGTCTTCTGTGCTTTGGGAGAATATGACGGAGAGCATTCTTAGCTCGGAATCAGAATTCCAAATAAGATATATCTCAACGAAAATCATGGATTTCTGTCGTTGATGAACCGACAGATTTCCTGTTTTATTTCATGAATGACATAAATCTATGTGTTGTTTATTTAATCATATTTCATCTTATTTTTAATGCCTCATGGTAAAGAGAATTCTCGAGAGAGATTGTGCTTTTTATCAACTTTTTTTTTTCATATTCTTACGGTTATACCTATCACTCTCATGATCAATATTGCTTCAGTTTTTATCACCATTATCCTGGTTCATATGTGTTCTTCTTGTTTCACTTATTCTCCCCTATGCCTTCACAATTTCCGTTTCTTCAACATACGCCTTTCTTTCTCCACCAGATTTTCGTTGTTTTATAATGTCGATCTTGTATAATATTATTACTGACATGAATATTTTCCTGTTCATTGACTTACTTGACTTAAGTGCACAGGACGGGGGTGTCCCCTTACGCTCCTTCGGTTGGTTCTCCTCCATGTACATCTGTCCTGCTCATTCTGTCTTCAAAATTTTCTCTTCGTGTAATTCTCCTTTTCATAACAATATCACCAAATTGTACAGAATCTTGTTTATTTTACTCATATCTGTCAACTTTTTTCACAGTAATATTTTGGGAAATACTATCCCTTTCATTGCCTGTTTTTGTTTGTTTGCTCGTTTGTTTGTTTGTTTGTTTTATCGAGGGCCGTATGTAGCTCCAATGGGCACTTCACATCAAGTCCTAGCTCATTAAAACCTACCTTACTTTCCGTAACACTCCATATGTGACAAACCGTTACATTAACCTAAATACCAAAATTCCTTAGCAATAATCTAATAATATATCTCGGTAACAGCATACATCTTCATAACAGAACGTACACACTGCATAGTGGACCCTCCTTTCATGTAGTTGACAAACTGTCGCCTCGGTGTAAACAGGACTTGACGCATCTAAAAAGGGGGGCACTGTTTTTGCACGGCATGGCTGCATGCTTTTATCCCCTTTTCCACTTAGATGAAGAAAGATCTGTCAAAACTAATAATCATGATATCGTCATCAACAGTATTCTCATTCACCGTTTTATTTCAAGGTGTCCTTTTTTTTCTTCCTTTTTTTTTTTTGGACAAACTATTCATTCATAATTTATACAGATTTTTAGAGCCTCTCCTATTTTTTCTGTCTTTTACATCTTTCTTTCTATTACGGTTGCCTTGTCACATAAGCTAAGAGGCCATTCGTACTCTTTTTTGGTCTTCCTGCGCGGGAGATGCAAATTACTTGACAAACCAAGGGATGCGTTGTCTTGGTAACGTGGAGGTATTACATCCAGAAATCGAAGGAGATGCTTGCTCAGTATTGGCGCCGAATCAACGCGGGGGGGGGGATAATTATTCCAATTTCATTATTCATGTTATTTTTCAGAGTAGTTCTGGTTCAAACTCTCCAAGATCGGAATATGCAACGCCTCCCAGAAAGCAAATCTGATACCCAAGTCACATCGCCAAACCGACTCTTAGCTGAACGATGGATGGCTTGGCCATTGGAGGTATGGTAAATTGTTTGTTTGGTCTGTCATCGGTATAGTTTGTGCGACTGGGGTACCACTCTACGCTGGCAATGTGAACAGTCCCAAGGCAGAGGTAAAGTAGGAAACGTGGGGCTACACCATTACTTTTCAATTCAGCTCTTATTAGGGTTGCGATGCTAAGCACATTACAAGTCGTTTACCACAGTCTTAATTCAATCACATTAACGAGGCTGCGACCTCATTCACCGTCAAGGTGCGAAAAAAAAAGATGATGAACTAGTTCTGTAAGCTGATGAGCACTGATTCATAACTTCTAATTTTTCTGGTGAGGAATTGAGGTTTGGAAGGGCGTAGTGTCTTTATAAACCACCCTAGATTTTTTTTTTTTTTTTTTTTTTTTTGTTGCTTGCTTGCTTGCTTAATTGCCTGTCAGCAGCTTGACCCCTCCTATTTTGTTTTAGGGGGATAGCGCTCGTGTACATTTTTCATACCTATTTGTATAGTCTAACTTTTCTCTCTGATGCCATACCGAAAACCGGGCACCGGGAAGTAAATCGGAGGGAGACCAAGATTCAAATATAACTATTTCAATTAGTTCATGTGAGGGAAGAAGGGTGACTTTTGATAATGATGATGATAACAGTATTAATAATAACGACAACAACAACAATCATAATAATAATGATAGTAATGATATGATAATAGTCGTGTAAAATTGTAAGATTTGCCGCTTGAAATCAAATACTCGAGGCCAACTAGAGCAAAAGATGAAATCACATCATCTGATTATCACAATTAGTGCAACAGGACAGGATATGATATGAAAGGATTGAACTGCTATTTCCTAACACTCGAAAATGAGTGTTCCACAGCAAAACAGGCGATTAAAATTTATTGTAGGCCTACCATTTTGTTATATTGTGCTGAGAATGAATTGTTTTATATTTTCACACTGCCTCTTTATATGGAAAGAAGAAGCTCCGAAAGGCTTCTTTTATTTCAAAAAAAATCCACAGGTCTCTTGTGCGGTAACACGACATTTGCTCCTGCGACAATTGGTCTTGTCTTTATTTCTCCGAAGTCATGGATAGGGATAGGGCGAGGGTTATGATAGGGGTTCTGGTTCAGAATAATGTGAGGATAAGGAAAAAGCTGGTGCATAGATCTGGGGTTAGTTGTTACGTTTGTCCTAACGTGCATAGTTTCCTGATTAATTGTCGCCGTAGGAAATGTCATGGAACCCCCTTATGCATACATGTAGTGTTCATCTTTATGCCAGATTTAATGAAATGGGTTTTTTGTCCGGATGCGGGAACCTCTGATTTTCTGAATTCGTTGGGGCAGACATTCAAGATACCTCAAATTCTAATCACTACCACCCCGCCTCCCCCAAGTTTTCAAATATATGCCTTCTGCATAAGGAATATGTTTCAAAAATTAATTGATTACGAGAAGATGAGATATGATCGATAACGCTTCTCAGGAAATAAAACATGGCTAATTTGGAGAAATGCATACAAGAAGTGCATTTGCCCCTCTTAACTCAGTCCTACATATTGATACAGATGTTTGCTCAGACTTATGAAGGGCACTAATTTGGCCTTGATGACTCGCTTGGTTACAGACCCATCTATCATGCCATCCATCGCTACTTCTCGTGATATGCCAGCGTGAAATGCTTCAACGGACCAATAGTTATTGCCTTTTTCTGACTCCCAATATCTGTATATCCTTTTTTTTTTTTTACTGTATTTCCTCCTTTTTACTCCTTTCTTTTCTCAAATTTAGAACATTTTCATTTTCTGATCTAAAGTGTTCATAAACTGTGTGTTTTTATAAGAAATTTCTATGTTTTCCAGATTTTCTTGGTCAAATTTCCCTTCTTTCTTTGATTTTGATGTTTACATATCATTCTTTTATTCCAAACAGTAACTTGTTTCATTTTTTACCTCAATCGCAAAAAAATAGAAGTAATTTTCTATTCCCTCCCCCCCCCCCCCGCCCTGCCCAATGCCACAAAGAGGAGTATATGCAGAACTATGGTTTCATTCGACTGTTATTTTCAGTCTCCCAATTTCAATGATTATGTATTCTTTCCTTCTATAATTATTTTACATCTCACAATACATCTAGAGAATGCTTTATGCTTCTGTATCACACCCCCACCCCATCCCATCCACATCCCCCACTAAGAATGTGTACAAAGTGACCTTACGTTTAATTATTATTATTAGCATTCATTTATTTATTTATTTATTTATCTATTTATTCATTTATCTAGTGATTGAATGAATTCTTTCTTTATCTATTTATTCATGGTTTTATTTATTCATTCATTCATTTATCTGTTAAAAATGGGTTGCTTAATTATTTACCCACTAGCAGGTGAAGAGGTTATATGCTTGATATTTGGGTAAATATTTTACCCAGTGCTGTATTTTCCAACAAACATGCTTTTAGCCAGTACTGTGCTGATATTTTACCCAATGAACATTCATTTTACCGTTTTACTCAGCTCTGGGTAACATTCACCCCGACATATTTTAGAGTGAGGTACATACTTGAATTGAATGGTATTTATCTAAAAATAAAAAGTATGTTTTGGCGGTATGACTGAAGGTGTGTTTCCAACATAATATTTTCTTAAAAGCCAAAACTATTATAGGCTGCATTCGGTATGAAAACAACCAACAACATTATTTATTGGTATCTTCAGGTTGTGCACTCTGCCGTTTTTATAAATACAAAACGTTTATACCCCATTACATTTGAGCAAAATGATATTGTGTATGTTTTATCTAGATGCAATTGCTATTTTGGCTTTTTAGTTATGACTGGTGTTTATCTCGCGAGACAGAACTCATTTATTTAACAATGTTTTTTTTCTTCTTCTTCTTCTTATATCAATTACTAAAACGTCAACATAACCGTAACGATGATAGACCTGAGTCTTCTCTCGGTCCTGCGTCATGCACATAGTGCCAAGAGCGGCTCTACAGGGGGGGGGGGGCAGTGGGCGACCGCCCTTTAATTTTTAAGTGATAAAAGAAGAAGGAGAAGAAGAAGAAGAAACAAGAGTATGGAGGAAGAGAGGGCAGAGTCATACAACTATTATAGCCCTTTTTGTTTGTTTAAAACGTAAATAAACTTACCTGTGGCCAAGGTTAAAAAACAGAAAAATACTTGCCCCTCTATCAAAATACCCTGGCGCCGCCCCTGTATAGGGCATAATATGCTGCTTGCTTTACAGTCCTTAAGTTGTACAGTGCCTCTGTTGTAGGAATGCAGTCACGACAAACTATATTGAAATCCATTCATCTGATGCCGAGGTGTACTTCTTGTCTTATCAAATTAGTCTAATGAGTCGGCAGACTTTCATTACGGTTTGGTAACAACTAAGAACAGCAATGATGATGAATCCAGACCTGGATGAGGTTTTTTCCATTCCAGAAAACCCTTTTTATTGAATGAGCAGACGACTGTAGTTATAAGTTTCCCATCTACTTCGCATGGTTTCAGTGCCCTGAGGGACGTTCTGAAAGTGGAAGATTTGTTAAAGAATTTGTTTGCACCTTGTCTTGTATCGCATTTCATATGATGTAGATATTATTCACAGAATCAGAAGTGTCTGATAGTTGTATATTTTCATTTTTTCATACATATTCTTATTTCTTTGATTTAAAACTCCCTGAGCGTCTCATGGGTGACGATCTTATGCACTTGCTACAATCCCTCCATTTTCATTCCTGTTTTATGGTAAGCCATGGTAAAGATTTGCAAAGATATATTTTCTGCCATTGTGTTTGTTTATTCATTTTATCACTTTTCAAAGTTCATCAAACGCGATCAAATTAGCTTTTTATCAGGATGCACCCTTATAAGAAGCGTTTCAAGGAGTGGCGCCGAACGAGTTTACCCTGGATAAGGAAGATAAGAAACAAAGAGAGAGAGAGAGAGAGATTAGCAATACCATTAAAAAGTTTTCGTGATACAGTTTCGTCAAACACACATGAGAAAACTGGAACAAGTGTATTTTCATGTACGATAGAAACAAATATCGTTAATTATTCTCATTTTCCAATATGCTTAAAACAAAGAAGGTAATCTGCATAGACCCAGAAAGGAATTTTTTTGTACATAGAGTTGACGCTCTTCTGGCTTTTCGCAGACGGTAAGTCGGGTTGTTCTTTATCGATTTCAACTTGAACCTGTTATCGCATTCTATCATCGTCTGATCGTACATTTGTACACTTGGTCTAACTATACACTGCTATGTGTACAGCTGAGCACAGTAAATAGTATACTGCGGCGCCATATCTAGTATGACAAGGGCCTTTAGCATGGAAAGTGTCTCTGTCTCTGTTTAGAGTGGCAGTTGTATCAAAGCTGCAGAATATTTTGTTTCTATGACAGTGAATGTTTTTTTTCTCGATAAGTCTTAAGTCTCCCGAATCTACAGCAATGAAATTTAGACCACCAAATTAAGTGAAACGTATATACTGCAGATTTTAGGAGGGTTGCGATGCTATCATATTTTCTTTCATCTGGGGTTCATGCGGTTGTCCCGCTCACACATGCAAAGATCTTTAACATTCCACGTTTTTCTTACAATATGATGAAAAATGAGTAAAATGAGCTTTGCACGACTGCATTAATTATGAAACCAATTAAGCTCTTTCCAACCAAAAGTTTCATATCTGGAGAGAAGCCGCTCTTGCACCATTTGGTTTCACTGACACTTTTTTTTTTTCTCAAAAATTTAATAGTAGGGTATATGTTTTCGAAGATGTAAAATGTGTGAGAAGTAATTCCATTCAAGATTTTCTAAAGTTTTGGTTACAGAATCACAACTTACAAAAGACGAAATAAATTTGGTCTTTAATTGGCACTTTCTTTGGATTTTTAAGAGAGTCTTGATATTTTCTTACACAAAAATTGCTAGAAGTTCAAAAGATGAACCTTTAACACCACAAACCGAGAAGGTTAAAACCGATGACTTCCTCCGCTTCACGTAAGGAGAATACAGGATGATGTATTGGACAAATTATGACATGCCCTCAGGCTGAAGTTGTCGACTTATTTTGTAGCTTATGTCAGCAGAGAGATCATCTTTACTACGTGACGGGAAGTGGAAGTTGCCAAATTTACTAGCAAAAAGGGCTGCTTATTTCAGATACATTCGTGCAAGTTCACAAGCATTGCAGTTAGGCTGTAAGCAACACTGAAATGATCTTATTTCACTTGCTTATTTAAAAATAGGGAAAAGAAATCTGGTTGCATACAAAATGCAGAAAAATTCAAAGTACATAGCCAATCAGGTTTGGGACTGGGAGTGCATTACCCCCTCCCCCCCCCCCCACCCCGGCCAAATTAAAAAAAAAACAACAACTGAAACTACCTATTGGTCGGCGACTATCATCTCTTATCGGGCAGTGAGGCAGTCTCTTGGTAACCATTTTTAAAATCTTACAGTGTATCTCAGCAAAGAACTTACATTATGGATAATTTAATAGATACACGATGCACCAACAGTAAATTCTGAAAAGTGTAAACAAGGTTGCTTGCTCGCTGTTATTGTGATAATGGAAAATTTAAGTTCAGATAATAGACGGCCGGAGAGAAAATGTGTTCATACACCTGATTAATTGAATGAGTGCAGAATCTTTAAAAACAATTACATGTAACTATTAGAGGGAAAGTTTGAAAGAACATTTATGGTTTTACAGAAAATGTCTCTTTCTTTGGTAATTTCAATTTCCTCAGGCCTTTCAGAAGCGATGATAATCATAAAGCCCTATCGAAGTCACCTATTTGAATTATCTTGGGGGGGGGGGGGGGGTTCTGACACAACAATGGGGATCTTCTCTAAACTGGCCTGGTCAGTCTGTCTTCGCCGGAGCGAGACGGCCCCGGGATCCCATCAGATCTGGCCCCGCTAAACGAGCCACAACGATCAAATGATGCTAGAAAAATTAGGTTCCGCCCTCAGGCAAAGAGGAAAGATTTGGTTCAGATAAAATAGGGGACGATTTTTATCGTTTAGACGAATCGAGAGAGAAATAGGCTGCGAAGATTGATGGGTATTCATATTCCCATTTACAAAGATCACAAACATATCTCAAAAGTCTCCCTCATGAGATTCTACAATAGGTAAAATTATCGACAGTGTTGTTTCTCTCCAAGAGTTCTCTCACGTTGTAAAAGTATGCGGTACTACAACTCCCCTCAAATACAAATTTGAACACTTATGGTTTGTGGGTGTGGGTGTTAGTGCATGTGAGTATGCGTTTGTGGTTTAGTGAATAATGCATTATTATTACAAAATGAAAAAACAAAATCGTCCACGCCCTTGTTTGCTCATTTCATTTTTAGTTAAATCATCTTTGCTAAGACATTATGTTATTTTGTACAGTCCTATAAATAAAAATGGAGCCACCCACTAGCTAAGCAGCAGTCTTTGATATCATGTCCTCTCCCACTATAACAATCATCATGATAAAAAATAATCAACGTCATTATCGTCACCATCATAATAACCTTTACTATTTTTGAATTTTGGGAATCGGCGCCATTCACAATCATCATCATAAATTGATATTATTATTTTAGTACAAACATCACCATTTTGCAATCACTATCGTCTCCATTTCCATCACCCTTACCTCAGTCATCATTATAACTATGTTACATAAGTATATACCACACCACCACCATCACCACCACTTTCTCCACTACCACCATCACAACCACCACCACCACCATCACCTCCACCACCATAAACTTCCTCTTTACCATCATAACCGTCATCAGGGCCATTCCTCATTATCAAGTGAAAGAAACGTATGGTCAAAACACGTGACCGCCTAATTTTGCCTTATTTCCGGAATATCATATTAATGTTAGTGCTTTTTTAATAGCACTAGCTTCCTACATGACTTAAAGATTTTCTTTCTTTGACAAGAAATTAAATTTCCCAGTCATAATGCTAGAGACATTTGAAAATGCCCTGACTGAGTGGTCACACATCATGACCAACACAATTTTCACCTCGAAAAGAATCAAAAGAATGTTCGCTCATTTATGGATATTTTTTCCAGACTATTCAGAGCAAACTCATTATACAGTAACGAAAAGTGGAAACTTACACTCCAAGGGAAATTCGAGAAAATTAGGACTGAATAATCTTCTCGTGCGAGGTCACACACGTGACCTATTACTCTGGGAAAAAATGATGTACTCTCGTTTGAAAAATTAACTTCTGTCTGTTGGGGGTTAGATGGCTTTTAAATTTCTAAAATGAGAAACTTCTGCTGCAATACAAATACTGAGAATAGCCCATCATCATCACCGTCATCATCACCGTTACCATCATCATCGTGATCATCGTTCTTATCACCACATAATTAACATCATCATCGTGATCTTAATCATTAACATCATCATTTTAACCATCGCTATCACTATAACCATCATCATCATAATTATCAAAATAAAAGATAATATCACCATCACTATTATCATCATCGTCATCATCATCATTGCCATCACAGTCGCCACCACCATCATTTTCATTTTCATCCTGATCATCAGTGTCATTCAAACCCCTTCCAATTTCAAGAGGACTGAACATTCCTTATCAGGGAACGTAAGAAAGAAAGAAAAGTTCAAGAAATGCTCCGATAGATTATGAACTACGAATTTATTTACACATGCTTGTAATGCCGAAACAAGGAATCGAAAATGGTTATCAACATTTTAAAAGTCAAATCTACATAATTAAAAAGAAATCTTATCTACACACAATGTAATTTTCAAATAGTTATATCAGTTATTACAATCACAATTCAAAATTCTCAATATCTGGTGTCAACATGCACCATGGTGCTTTAATGTTGTTTTTTATACATGGAATATAGTTTCACTTTGCAGAACATTTCAAATCGATATATCAACATCCAATGCAACTCCATAATCGTTGTACAGTGCCATAAATTACTTTACAGGATCAGCTCTCTAAATGTAATCATTTACAACGCTCAATTCTTTATGAAAGCAAATATCTTTCTCCTTCAACATTTTGATGAAGACCGTGTCATGGGCTGCGGGATAGGGAGGCTGGGGGCTGCATCCTCTCCACAAATCGGCTAAAATAAAAATTAAAAACTTTACAAATTTCAAAAACAATAAATTTTAAAAACTAAATATTCAAAATGCTCAGGCTTGTAAACCATAAACCCCAAAGGCTTCAGGGGGCCTCTGGATCCCACCTGTTTGGGTGTCAGCCCTCCCCCCCCCCCCCAACCTCCTCACTCCAAACAACGTTCCGCAGCCCCTGCGTGTCCTTTAGAATTTCTGACATTTTCCACTCCGTATTTCAGATTTTAATGAGCCATTACTAACGTTATTTGCTAGAAATAATTGCCTTTCAGAAAAATATCAAATCATACCCCTCATATTAGGAAAACGACGGAAAGGGGCATTTTTTGTGCGCCACGGTGACCGTACAAATATCTTTGGATTCAAAGCATGAAATTTACCTCGCTTTTTCATCCATAGACCAATGACATTTTCTTTTTTGATTTGATTGCCAGAAATTGTTATCTTATTAATATGCATACCGTCAATTCTCAAATTGGGTAATAATTCTTAGAATGAGCTTTCAACCCTTAGAAGCAAAAGGGAAAAAATGCATTTGAGTTGATGGGAGAGGAGAGGGAAAACGTAAGGAATACGAATAAACTTGGTAAGGGAGCCGGGTAAAAACCAACCTTTTAAAAAACATTTTTAGGTAAACACATTTTATCATGATATCAGATTGTGTTAATGATAGCTTATCAAACACATATTTATATTAATGTTCATCATGGGCAAACAAAGGCAAATTATTTTATCATATATTTCATTAACATATTTCAGTTTTCATATTATATCAACGTGAATACACTCATTATAAATTATTTTTTGAATTTATCTTTTCTTCTAAAACTGCAAAAACACGTATTGTCGTATCATGCCAGATATTTTCATATTGTTTCTTTTTTATTTTGAACAAAATTTGATATGGCGAGTATGACGAAATCGCTTAACAAGAGCCATGAATAGTCTATATACTACTACTTATAAAGTTCTTTCACAAACAAAAACAGTGGCCTCCCAACAGGGATATGGTAAACTCCTGCAACTTTCCATGTCACATTATCAAGGAACGTTAACTGCATTATGACGTCATCCAGTGTATCCAGGATAGAGAGGATGAGTATGAGCCTTCTGAGGTCAAAGGGCCTCAATGTCAGCCTTGGTCCACAAAATGGATTGTTAATCTGCATTTGAAAATTCACAAACGATCTGGAAAAAAAAAACTGTTTATTTCACAGTCTTGAGATTCGAAAAAAAATGTCACCAGACAACGAAGAAAGATCTTAAGAAAACTTCGAAAGTCACTCCTAGATAAGGGGAATTTGCTGCATGCTGTATTCTCTCGCTTTTAACCTCAAGTTAGCCCAACTCGAGCTCAGTCCTCCCGCGTTTTCCAGGGCATTCATGTTCATCATTGACATATGCCCAGCGGCTGCCTGCGACATCACCCCGGCTAGCCTCCCGTAGGACGCGGCTGCAGCTGCGGCGGAGTTCCACGTGCTGCCTAATTCTGTGCTGGTTGGGCAGGGGCGAGGCGCCACGGGCTGTTCCACATTGACGCCATTGAAAGGTCTCCGCCTAGCCGCCGCGACCTTGGCGGCTTGAAGACTCCGCTCGTTGCGACGGAATTTGGCTCGCCTGTTTTGAAACCATACCTTTAGAAAGAAAGATAAAGAGAAAAGACACATGGAAAGTTAAGTCCATGCTAATGATAATTAAATAAGGTTGACACAATATTTTACAATGATGCAAATTATTTTGCAATATGGGCAATCCCGTGTCGGAAAAACAGTCACCTTACTTCACATTTATAGTAAAAAACAATCACTTCGATAGCCCTGAATAGCCAAATCTTTGAATTAAAAAAAAATCTGAAACAATAAAGAATTCCACAATCTTAGTCTGTGTTGGTATAATGCATGTTTGATTTTAAAAGACCTGTTTGAAGTTTAAAATTGACGCGTTTTTCTGGTAATTCCGTTACTGAGGTGTTAGACCACGATATCATGAATGTAAGAATAAAATTGTTGGAATGAAAGAGCTCACATGAAAGAATGGGCATATATTCCCGTTGTATTTGCATCTTGATTATAACCAAGATCCAAATACAACATTATTTTGGTATAATCACCAAAATGATCTTCATACATGATTAAGAAACAATAATACAAATTTCATTTTAATATTTGTTGTAAGCCTACAGACAAGAAGAATTGTGTACACGGTCAGTTCCTTCACATGACGTCATGAGTATACACAAAAGTGAAACCGTCATCATTATTTAATATCGATTTTATAATTGTCATTTTAGTTAGCAAAGACAAAAACACCCATTTATAATCACATGTCATTATGTGTACATTATTGTTTTTTTATTGTTACAAAGTGTATATTACATCTTGTTGAAAGCAAGCAGTAGAAAACCATTCACATTTTCTTCATGAAAAAGGTGTTCATGCATACTCCCGAACCTTTGGAACAAATTACCACTGGAAATACGAAAAGCACCAACTGTTACCATCTTCAAACATTTATTGAAGACCCATCTTTATTCAGAAGTTTTTGGTTAATTGTATTATGCATAATTGTTTAATTTGTTTGAACAATAGCATTGTTGGGAGCTCTGTTACACTACAGCGCAGTAGAGTATATTTACATAGTGACTGCGCTATATAAATGGTCTTATCATTATTATTATTATTATTATTATTATTATTATTATTATTATTATTATTATTATTATTATTATTATTATTATTCAAATTAATTTCTCTCTTTTCCTTTTTTTTGGGGGGGTGTTTTGTTTTCATAAAATGGTGACAAAAGACAAGTCAAACGCTATCATGCCTGCGTGAATCTTAATCAACCACATTAGTCACACAAATAAACTCTGTTAGATATAGCGCATATATCATATTAAGCTTTTCGATAATATGAAAGAAAATACAGCACTGGAAGGAAATCATGTACATAATGATAAAAGTATACCAACTCATGTAACAACTAGTTATGAGTATAGTGCATGAAATTGAATTTTCTGCTATTCATTACTAGGTCAACTGGAACTGTCTCCTTTATATCACTTGATAATTTTTGTCGGTTAAAAAAAATGGGGAAAAGAAAAAACGCATATATGAACCCGTTATGGTCATGACTGCATCTTCAGAATCTAATTAATAAATGAGAAAAAGAATGTCGATTCAAGCTATATTTATATCATCTTTATTCACGCTTTACGAAAGGAAAGGAATATAACAATACAACATTTTCGTGATTCAATGCACTCCGAAAAAGAGCTGGGTGAAATAATTTACCCAACTTGGTAGAAAAAAAAATTGTTTGTTTGTTTGTTTGTTTTTGTTTTTGTTTTCTTTTTTGCAAATTGTTACCTATTAGTTGTCATATATAACAGTTTTATTTTTGTCACAATTCAAAATGAAAACTGCATCCATTTCCAATTGTATTGTGGTAACAAATAATTAATTGTTACCTAAAATATTGAGTAAAAACATACTCCCAATTTAAATCTGGACCCCTTAGAAGAACATCCTTCACCCGAGGAGAGCAATCCAGCCAATGTGTGAAAAAAAATTAATCAATACATAAATAAAAAGAAAAAGAATAAAATAAATAAAATCTACTCAGTGTTTTGTAAAATTCTACCCAACTTTTTCAGAGTGTTCCAATTGGAAATGGATGTAGGTTCCATTTATTTTGTGGTGACAAATAAAACGGTTATATCTGACAATCAAACATTATCCGTTTTTCTCCGCGGGAGACCACTTTTCTAATACGGTAAATCCATGGTTTAAAGCTTGCAAAAATCATATTGTGAAGTTTCAAACACAATTATCATCACTCCGGGCTATTAAAAGATGAATTTGAGCATTTCATTTCCTTTTTCCTTACGCGAACTTTGTAAAATCAAATCAAGATATCAAATTTTATAAAACTTAAATGAAAAAAAGAAGAAGAAGAGAGAATTGCGAAAAAGGGTAGAAGGGAAAGTGATAATCTAGATCTCTACACTAACTTCAGTTAAAATCCATACAATGAAATAAACTGACTACAAAATGAAAGGAATTCATTCGTCTAATCAAATTGCAGACAGTATGATAAGTGATACTTTGTCTTGTTAATATTAATCGTTAATAGGAAATATCGGAAATTGACAAGATAATTCTCATTATACTCCTTTAATATTAGTCGAATTTAGCCCCAATCTTACGCACTTTTCCCCAGTATTCAGGGCGTAGATGTTTAAACCAAGTGTCTGCATGAATAAGCACTTTGTTTGAAAGTTAATTAGTAAAACGATGATTCAGAGAACAGCGTACACACTAAGAAAATCTTGCACCCTACTTGTAAAAGGTACAAATATTCACCCTATTGTACTTGTTTGCACCCGAAAATGCCCGTCTGCACCCTTAACCATCATATTTTAGAATTTCTATTTGAAAATGCGATTTAAAACCAGAAAAGCGCTTATTTTGGCTCGCTTCGCTCGCTCATCATATTTTAGAATTTCTATTTGAAAATGCGATTGAAAACCAAAAAAGTGGTAATTTTTGGCTTGCTCGCAAGATAAAATTAAAATTCATGTAAGGGGGTGTGTGCAGGTGGGTGAGGGCGTGTGTTTATACTTAAGTGTGAGTTCGACAGAAAAAAAAAAATTGGCAAAAAAGTCGATCATCCCCCCCCCCCCTCCTCAAAGTGGATTTACGCCGGTGCAGAGCTCCCATAATCTCACCAAGGAGTTACTATAGTATGTGGCCCTGAAATACGCTCGACGACAGGTCATGTGCGATGTGAATTTCGCCGCCAACTTTGGGTCCCAGTCGCGAAACTCGCGACCCGTGACGCAAAGTTTGCGACCCAGTCGCGAATTTCCCATCCAGGGTCATGAATTTCGCGACCCAGGTCGCAAATTCTGCGACTGGGACGCAAAGTTGGCCCCGAAATTCAGGGGAGCGTTTTATCAACATTTGTTGTCTGACAAGTTGTCAGATCTGACATTTTTCATTGATTTTGATTGGCTGAGAAGCATTGTTACTATGGCAATTGTAGGATAAAACAGACTTTGTCGGATAAAACATCCGACAAGTCCTTCCATGAAACGCTCCCCAGGTCGCACATGACCTGTTGTCGAGCGTACTTCAGGGCCACCGGCTACTGTAGACTCTTCGCTTACGCAGACTATAACAATCGTAAAATAACTGTTATTTTATGAGGGTGAGTTGCATTTCCTGAGTCTCATCCCTTGGTATCTTTCTCCCAAAAGATCGTACCGCAGTCACACCAAAAAAGACCGTCAGGCGACCTAATCAACTATTGAAGCTACCTTGAATGACCGAGAATCGGTCTGGCTTGAGTCGGGCACGGAATCGTTTAAGCGGTGTGACCAGGGGCGTAAGGGCGCGCGGGGGGGGGGGGGGGGGGGGGAGGGGTCACCTCAGTAACCTTATAGTCACACCTATGAGACCCGCTCTAGACCAACAGCAGAACGGTGTTGTAGTAGAGACCTCACGGTCCGAGACCGAGACCGACACCGAGACTTTCCATTACAAGACCAAGATCTCTAAAGATCACGACCGTGAAGATCAAGACCGAAACCAAGATGTTATCAACTTTTAAAGGAACATGAACCATCCCCCCCCCCCCCAAAAAAAAAAAAAAACCAACAACCCAGAACATAGTCTTTTCATGCTTATCAAGCTTGTGAACCAGTTAAAAATATATATTGAAATTATTCCTGCAGTGCACTCTTATTTCCACGGTGTCAAATTGACTCGGAAACGGCGTCAGCTGGGAGTCAACTCTATTCCGAGTTAAAGTGACTCGTTTTCCTAGTTACTTTGACTCGGAATTGAGTCGATTCTCAGCTAATGCCACACCATTCCGAGTCAAATTAATTCGGAATCCGATTCACTTCAACTCGGAATAGAGTTGACTCCCAGCTGACGCCGTTTCCGAGTCAGTTTGACACAGTATAAGAGTGTGCGGGAGTTATCGAGACCTTGCTCTTCGAGACCGAGATCCAGACCGAGACTTCTAGGTAAGAGACCAAGACCCACTGAAAAACGGGTCCTACAATACTACAACAGAATGAACCAAAATTTATATTATTCCCAATGATCGGACTGGAATCAGTCTGAAGTTTGTTTGGCGGTGTAAGAAGATCACGTCAATAAACACCGCTCTCACCGTATGTTATCATGTCCGTGATGGAACGTAACGAAACTAAAATATACAAATCTATAAATTACTTCACATCGTTTTAATATTAGATACGAATGCGTCATTCTTCAGGTATGTGAAGTATGTAGTTTGGGATATACGTGTGAAATAAAGCTGCTAAATATGCGGAAAGGGGTACATTTTTATATAGTTCTCAATATTAATAATTCATAAGTTTACTTTTCTATACTCTTCAAAGGACGGAGTTGTAGCTGAGATATTCGTTTATAAAGTGCATTTTAACAAGCTTGGCAATAAGAAAGCATATTGTAACATTGTAAGTTTGAAATGCTATTGAAAAGATGGACATGAAAAAAAATACACCTGTACCCTCAAACTTTTTCTTCTTTTTTATATATTAATTCATTTTATCTATTTATTCATTTTCAATCGAAGTGAACTGAATGAAAAGGCGTCCTCAAGACTTTCTAACCCGGGTATGCCGGGTGTAAATGCACTTTCTATAGACCTCGCCAGATTGCCCCAGAAAAATCATTTAAGATCCAGTGATAGTAGTTGACATTCTTAAAGTGAATAAGAAAGACACAGATATAGACACAATGCCAACAGAATGGTGTAATATTTCGTATTCCACGCTGAAAGAAAAGATTCGGAAATTATTCTTGATAACCGTTGAACATCTGAGCCAAGCTGGAAGACGCTACAACTAGTCTTCTTCATTTTCTAGCGAAACCTAAACCTGATTATCTTGGAAACCCAAATTACCCAATAACATTCCAAACTCCAAAACATTAGTACAGTTCCTCTCAAATAATATATCTTAACAAAAACTTGAACCGGAGTCAAGAAAGTCACTTTGTAGACAAAAGTACTACTACTAAAATGGGCGTAGTACCTTACAGGAGGGCGTGAGAGTATACATGTACCTTTGAATCATCATGCCCTTGGAAATATTCCTCTTATATAGCGTTTAGAAGCTGACAACTCAGCTTATCTAACAACTACATGATAAAATCCATGTTACAGGGACAGGGGCATCAATCACTTATATATATATTTTTTTTTGGGGGGGGGACATCTTAGAACTTCTCCAACAGATGTCTCTCTCCTGTTATGCCTAAAATTCGCTGACAAGTAAAAAATAAATCCTCGGATTTTTCAGGTGCCTCTTTTTACCCGAAAAATTGCTGACAAGCTATTATACAAAATGATAGACTTCCATAATTTAGGGGTGACATACAGTTAAAAATAGGGGAACGTGTCTCCCTGACACCCTCCCCCCCCCCCCCCCCCCACCGAACTGACGCCCATGCTATGTCATAACTGTCTACACAGGCGTAGAAGTGCCTCTGCATGGCCCAGGTGTAGTACCGGTAGTCCTAGAGTTCTAGAGACGAAAGTTTGTGACAATTTAGAAGCGCATGGTGACATAATGTAAAATTGCAAATTACGATTTGTTTTCATTTCATCATCATAATCATCAGCAGTAGATATGTGGAATTATAATTATTAGTTCTTTAACATGTGAAAAGCAACGTTTTTTATCGGCACTGATAATACTCTTGCCATCGGCATCGTCACTATATAGTGTCATTATCTTCGTAGTCATAATTAAGAAAAACTTTCCTGAATTTAAAACAACAAGAACTGCCATTTACTAAGATCCAATATCTACGTTTGAGAGTCTCCAACATAAAAGGATTTTCAAGGATGATCTTCTGTTGCAGTAACTGCAAATCTATTCGTCTCCATCACTTTACAATCAAACTAAAAACAAAATGTTTGCAACTTTGCTACCAGAAGATGTTTCAAAAATCAAAATCAAATCGGAGTTGCAAAGGTGACAAGACTGTAAAGACGACTATCCTAAAATTGCTCAAACAGAATCGTATATAACTGTCTCTAAAAATTCTGACAATTTTCATAACAATTTAATGAGGATGATTTACTTAAAAATTACAACATGCAAAAGAAAAATACAAAAATCCTTCCCCTCCACCGTCTCCCTTCTTCTCTCTTTATCCATCTCCATCTCTCTCCCCCTCCCTCTCTCTCTCTCTCTCTCTCTCTCATGACCCGACACTCCCTCTCTCTCCCTCTTTCTCCTTTCCTAGCAAGTCATAGTCAGACAACAACAGTAAATATGTATAACCATTCTCTCTTTCAGAAGTCCGGAATGGAAAGAAGAATCGGTTTGGTGCAAATTTACGATATGCCCTTTACCGCGCGAGACGTCTATCAGCAGACGAAAAGCTTTGCCCAAATTGCTCCAACATCTCAACAAAAACAAAACAAAACAAATGGTCACCGTATTTTTGGTGGCGGTCGCACTCTTAACACGAGGGCATCGTAAATTTACTCCAAAGTTGTGTTTTTCAATTATTCCTGGCAAAAGTTTATGAACTTTTCTCCTCCGTTGACCCTCGGAAAGGCCACAGTTTGGCGACGGGGGCACACTTTGTTTTTTAAGGTTACCGTAGTTTTGTCATTGGACGGTATGTATAATGTAGACGAATAAGAGTAAGTGTCATGGTTTTGATCAATGTTAGTCGGTGAATGAATTTGTATGTTTTACATGGCAGCGAGAAGCTTTTCCATCGTAAATAAGTAGCCAAATTGGTTTGGGTTTTATTTCAAGAAAGTGTACTTTAGAGCTTGAAAGCTCAAAGAATGGGTGACTCAACCTTTAAAAATGAACCAGGAAGATGAGAAGAAAGACGAGGAGGAGGGGGGAGGAGGGCGAGGGGGAGGAAGGAGCGATAACGGTTAACATGGTATAATTGAGATGCAAGAAGTTTAAGAAAAAGATGTCCACTTTTTCATAACATTCTGTGAAAAAGACCAGAATCGACAAGAGACTAAGGACAATGAACATCACGAACATGACAATACTGACGATGCCGATGTTGGTGATGATGATTACGATGATGATGATAATGGTGGTGGTTGTGATGGTGATGATGGTAGTTGTGGTGCATGGTGGTGAGGGGTGGTGGAGGTTGGGGTGGTGGTGAGGATGATAATGATTGAGAAAATGTTTTTAAAAATCGGATGCAAATGATTGGGAAATTGTAAAAGAACAGGGTAAAAATACATGGAATTCCCCATCATCTCAACAATCATAACCTTACATAATTTCTTCTGCAAGGACACTATCATCAAACTCGTTCCCGCTAGATTATTCAAACTAAAACATTATCACACGTCGATGGAGCTTGTCGCACATCACACTCTAGGTGATAATGAAAAATGACTGTAATTCGTGATTTCGACAAATTATATTTGTCATACTATCGTTTCCCACGTATTGCCTAACAAAATCCCTTCCTCTTCACACCCCTAATAAAGCGATAACAAGCCATCTTTTCCGCCAGAATTGCAATACCCTGGAGTATGTCATACTTTCCTTTGCGTATCGATACTAGCATGAATTATTGCCCGATTTCACTGATTTAATTTATCCCAAAAGTACACTTTGGTGGTATTAATTGCCCATCTTGGCTCAGAGCGGGTTAGTTGCCCGCACGTATATCTTTCACTCGTTACTGACTTGGATGCGGCAAGCTTAGTTTTGACATTAAGCATACACTTTGCGGATATGTTATCGTTACTTATTATCAAAGCATCTTGATTTCCTATGTTTTTGTATTTCGCTTTGTCTGTCGCCCTCTCTACCGTACCCCCGCCTATATCATGTATATGCATGTCTATATATCGCACATTCTTTTTTCCACGTTGGACCAGCACACGATGACTGCATACCATGAGCGTTTGGTAAGACCACGGAATACAGCGAGGTCTCGGCTTCAAAACCACATCAGTGTGCGCTTGTGCATTTGATTAGTATATATACACTTGGATTTCCAAACTTAAAATAGTTTATTCATATTTTGTTAGTAACATTCTTCGCCGTGTTGGCTTTGTAGTTTATAAAGGAGGAGAAAAACTATTCATGAATCAATGGGAAAAATAATTTCAGCTTCTATACATGTATTGTCAAAGTAGAGTCTGCTACTTATTTCATTTTCGTTAAAGTTCCAACGTTACTTTGTCCACTTACTTTAACTCTTTATTTGATGAAAGGCTGCTTTCAATACCCGAACTTGTTGACTTGTATTTTAGTAGGAACCAACCTTGGAGGAATGGGTGGCCGGTCTGAAACCTCGACTCTATTTTACTTTAATTATACTCGTGAGAGAGCTTCAGACGTTCGTTGTTTTCGTTTCGATACAAAACAGATAAATATTTGGCCTGGATTCCATGGTTATAGTGAGCTAAAATGATGACTAAACTTAATAAAATAATTCAAGTTTCCGCACAAAATGTTAGATTAACGGGGCACTTCTTGTTCATCACTGTAATATGCGTGTCTCCAGTTACATGATACGACGGTATAAACACAAAAAATGAAATTAAAGATCTATTTGAAACACTCATTTAAGAAATATCGTATGAATTTGATGAGAGAAAGAATTCATGTCGGTGCACATTTTCTTTGTGTGCTTTTACCTGTAACAGTCACTTTAAGCATGATTTAAGCCCACCGCACACTATACTGTACGCACGATCTGTCGGAAAATTTTGTTTTAGCATTTGATAAGAACATTTGAAACATTTAAAATTCCTATATGATCAATGTTCTGAATATTATATTGTATGAATACTGAAATAAAAATTCACGGCCTCTCACTAGGAGGAAAAACAAATTCACTCCCGAATAGTGACGTCATTGTAGTCTTGAGATTGTCTACAGTTTGAAGAAGTCTTGGCTTTTACTCAAACTAAAAGGCTTGCGGTAAACCGAAATTTTGAAGTTAAAGTATTCCTATCTTTATTCAGAACATCACTTTAGATAATTTTACTTGCTTCTACTTTCATATTAATTATCGCAAAATGCGATTTCTTCCAAAATCGGATGGCAGACGGATCGTATGTGCGTACGGGATAGGGGGTTGCAGCTACCCCACTTCTTTGGTGAAACTATCAATATTCAACCAACGTTGTGGTTGATTTATAATTGTTCATATCCTGCCCAGTTTCACCCAATGACGTAATTTATATGAAAGTACTACTAACAGATAGAAAAAAAAAAAACCATAAGTACCCGTCACCGCTGAAAAATTTGCTAATTTTTTAGATTGTACATGTACAAATTTCATATTGGGACAACGTACGACAGCGTCATGACGGAAAATTTCCAGTTCGCCGATGCCGATATTTCATCTTTTTAGATATTCTCACGATGGTATGCAAATTTCCTTTTTTGTTTGTTTGTTTTGTTTAGTTTATGTATATCCATTAAGCAAAATTTTACATGTTTGTGTATTCCTCTGACTCGGGAAATCTGCAAACTTTGTACAGCAATTTAGAAGCTTAAATATCAAATAATATCAACCGAAATTTTTTTTACAAAATGGCTTTATAGTTTATAGCAAAATTACAAAGAATCAAGGAACGAAATAGTTGTATCTAAAGACGAGTATATTGTCAGATGCCAAGTTTAGTTGCACTTTAAGTCAATCATACTCACGTCAACATCGATCCCGTATCAAGTAACGAACTTGAACTTGACCTTTGACCCTAAAGAATAACATGCTGAATATGTTATGTTGACCCGTATCATCAGGCAGTCGAAGGATCGGAAAACATAGTCATCATAATCATTTTTATGCTGTCCTATGCATATATGTCTTTTTTTTTATAATCCCGCATTAACTCGTAATAAAAATAATAGTTTTGTGGAGACTGCAGAATATTTTATTGTACATTCAATACTATCTTGCTTTCCTGTTCTTGCTAGAAAGTTATAACGATTTTTCATATGTCAATGTTCTATTTAAACCTAAATCTCTTGGCAATTGTTATCGCCGTTTCGTTATAGTCAAAAGCATTTGAAATACAATTTTCGAGGAGTGTCATTATCAACTAATAAATTTCATAACTTTGCTGTCCCTCACCCCTCCACAAATTGATTTTACCCTGTTCCACCTCTGGGCCTCCCTCTTTATCTTTATGAGACTAAATTTTCGATTCTTCTTCTTCTGCAATTAAATTGGCCGAATTCGAACGACTCTTTTATTTCAAACTTAAAAGTATTGTTTTTGTTTCATTTTTGGGTTTTCTTCTCGACGGTGCAATCTTTTTTTCATGGGTACAAAAATTGGGATTTTCACATATCGATTAAAAATAATTTCAAATCTGATAACAGGCTGAAAGTTCCCCATCAGTGTCAACTTGATATTTCTATTTCAGTTTAGGGAGAACTGTTAATGGATATTATCCGACATTATTGTATACACTCCTCTATGAGAACACAAGGTACTCAAGTCGATGAGAAAGCGATGACAAGATGGTGGAACCAAATTACTTTCTACTTTTAATTTCATTAACTTGTTGTCGTCCTTACCTGAACTCGTGCTTCTGTAAGATCGACCTTCTTTGCAAGCTCCTCACGTAAGAAAGCATCAGGGTAGTGTGTCCGTTCAAACACCTTCTCTAGTGCATCGAGCTGAGCAGTGGTGAATGTAGTCCGATTACGGCGCTGCCGTTTTGATTTGGCCGAGATGATCCCGTTACTGTCCGACAGTGAACCACATGAACCATCGTCTAACAAACCTAGGGAAAATGAAAAATCAAGTGAAGGGTTAAGTGACGCATTAAAAGAATTATTTCCTCTCCTTTAATGGTTTTAAAGAAACATAAAACATTGGGAAAGAAAGATTTTTTTTAAAGACAAATGAATAAGGCCTATGCATGCGCGTTTGAGTGTTTGCAATTAATGTTGGGTTTTTTTTTTCTTTTCTCATACTATATTTTATATTTTCGTGCAATTACGGCGGAAAGATATGGTAAACTTTTCTAAATGAATAATGACTTACATGTATGTTTTTTCTGATACGCACGACGGCACGACATATCAAATCGTTTCTCAAAAATTCATTCGAGACACTATAGACAGATTCAGAATGTTTTACGTAAAAGTATTTCGTAATCTTTACTAAACAACTGACAAAGTAAACTCTTTATCCCCAACTCTTGAATCATCCACAACAAATTTTTCAAGAAGAAGAACAATATCTCATTTCGCTTCATAAAAGATAAATTGTCCTGCTATTGTCAAAAGATCCTTTGAACATTGGCGGCGATCCCGAGGGCAGGGGGCAGGGAGACATGTCCCCCTCGATTTTTTATGGCGGGATCGTCGTCCCCCCCCCCTCGATTTTTAAAGCTTAGTATTCTTATTTTTTCTATGTTGAGTCAGGTGACCAAATTTAGACCAACTATTTAAATATTTTATAGGCATAGAGTGTATTTTGATGGCAAAATGAGGCTTCTTTCATTATTTTTGTGGTTATTTTAGCTCACTCGCTTCGCTCGCTTGCATTATAACAATAATCCCCTTCCACTTCTCGAAACAGACTTCGGCGGTGACCTTCGGTGTTTCGTCCCCCCCCCCCCCCCCCCCCCCCCCCCACTCGTTACATGAAATCGCCGCCATTGCCCTTGAACATGATGAAAAGTATTTCTTCTCTTGTGTGATCTACTTTGCAGTTTAGGTGTTTTTTTCCCTTTATCGTTAAATCTCTGATTTTGAAGGGCGTAGGCCTAATGTGCTTTTTGTTTAAAGCGTCTAGAAATAATCGCGATTTGATTAGATGATGAAAGTCAGGCAAACTGCATTTTAACGTTAGCGAAAAAACTTATTCATGCATAATGACCAGTAAAGGTCGGGAACTCTTGCACTTTTCTATAGGGGAAATAATTAATAAGCTAATAATATCACAACTCCGTCTGGAGAGTATTAAGTGCAGTGATAACCATCTTGCTCTGAAGTTGACCTTTTAATCAGTGGGATTAAAGATAACGTCTTACTTATTCACAGCACACTGCAAAAACGCTGGTGTTAAACTGGTGTTAAATCAACACCACAGGTGTTTATATAGGACAACACCACCATCAGAGTTGTCCTATTTAAACACCAGCAGTGTTAATTTAACACCAATTTAACACCACCGTTTTTGCAGTGAAGAACAAAGTGAAAAACTGCATAACTGCTAATTTTACTTTATAGAAAGTGCAAGAACACTTTCCCATCGACAATTTAAACTTTTCATGGCCTCATTGTGAAAAATGTCTTAATTCCATTCCAGAAAAGAAAAAAACAAAACATTTATTAGTCTCCATATAATTATGGTTTTCGGAAAAAAGTATTAATGGACATATAATGAAGGTTTCACTAACTAAAACTTCCATTATCAAAATCCGAGGACTGAACGGAAATCTTGTAAGTTTTATTTTGCTGTTTCTGCCTTTTTTCTGCATACTTTCTTCTCTGTCCAGTGTTTCTTTTCAGATACTTTTCTGAAAGAGTAACATAAATGATTACGATATGTATATAAAGATAACTTGTTTTTTTGTAACCTGTTAGATTTGGCCTTTTTTTTTTCTTTCTGTCTCTCCCTCTCGTCTTAGGGGAAGTAGTGTAAATGGGTCAAGGTTTAAGCCCGTTTCGGTCAATTTACTATAACGGAAAGGAAGAAAATTTCAAACACGTGCTGTCTGTGTTGGAACGTGTACGTAAGTGTTCCTATGATGATTATTATCAAAGGGAAGTACATTTATTTTAGAGATGACACGTCGGCTAGGCAAACCCCAAAACGAATCGAGTGTCTCCCTCCAGACATCTCCATGTGATATCTTCATCACCAACGGCCTTTCCCATTTGACTGACGATTCCCCAACAAACTTTCTCGATTGTAAGACCCGATTGGGTCGACACTCGATTCCGGTTCAATTCATACAAATGTCAAACAAGGTTAGTTACTTAACAGGGTTTGTGATGCTCAGCCCCAGTTGCAACAAGGCGCGGCCAAGACGAGCAGAGATGAAAACAAAACGAAAGAAAGAAAAACGAGGAGAGATAAAGAGAATAGATAGTATATCATCAGATGGCTAGGTTCATCCAACAGAAGATGGAGTAATTTTCTTGGCATTTTGAAAAAGTTCACAGGATTAAGATTCATTTACCGTTCTACTAAATAAGACATGGACACGCAGATTATCTAAAAATGACATTCTTTGAGCTTATCGGGGGGGGGGGGGGGGGGGGAGGTTACGATCTTTCTTCGTTGATTCACTAACGTATACAGCTAAACCGCTATAGATAGTCATTATGATATTTGGAGAACATAACAGACATGAAGGAAATTGTGTGGGACTGTCAAACGCAAATGTATCCATTTTAAGAACATTTGAGCTTGATAAGTATAACACAATTATTTTGCATCTAAAAATATGACTGTTGGTTTGTCACAACGCTAGATTACTTGTGACTATACACCAAAACAGAAATTTTCGAATTTTCGAGAACAAAGGGCCCAATAAAACTAATAAATTTAATATTCGTCCAAACATAAAGAGTGAATGAAAATACAAGTGATATTTCATGACTCTTTTGCTGCGGGATTAAGAGAAGAAAATTGCAGAAAACTCCTCGCAGTTTACTTTAAAGAGGGTAGCATTCAACTACGGTAAAAAAAAAAAAAAAAAAAAAGGTCATATATTTAAGTGGGCCCTACTGATGACGTAACATTCCAAAGTCCTTTAGAAACGCATAGAGACTCATATGATTTGTGCTATACAAGAATGGATTATTATTATTATTATTATAACTTTACGGGTAGCGAGAGTTCAAACGATGTTATCATGATGAAACTGAATATATTTGCTATTATTTGTATACTTTCAACAGTGAAAATGTAAATTTCGGTATGCCATCTTCAACGCCTTGTCCATTACGTGTATATATACGTTATTAAACCATTAACAGCTGTGTTTTCTCACTTCCCATAGGTTTAATACAGGATGACACACCTGGCTCCAAAGGGCGACGGGTTAACTCCACTCATCTTAACTAGAACAGCATATCAATGCTAGAATTAATGTGCAGTGGCGGCATCCTGTAAATTGCGGCTGGGAAGGGTTTCGTGTATAAATGTCAGACTGTACTCTCTTTGGTATTTGGTATTACGACAAAATTAATGATTTTACCCAAATCGGCAACATATGCAAAAATTCTACTTAAATTTATGAGTATATGGAAGATTTTAAATTGAAATCATGTAATTTCATACATGTCATACATTAGACTTGATTTAACTATTTTTACATAAATACTTAACTTAGAATTGCTAAATTACGATGGGATGTAATTTCAACTAATTCATTGCAGCACGATCGCAAATACTTTCGAAAAAATCAACTAAAGACCCGTTTCCATACCGTTGTTCCGTAGAAATCATATTTGGATTACTTAACATGTCATGTCCGAAGGTTTAAGAATGTGTTGATATTTCCTGAAGTTAATTTTTCTAAAGTGTTGTGATAGTGTTTTAAATCGATTTTTATTCTTGAAAAAATATATCAGAGTATAAAGATCTCAAACGCCTCGTCCGTAGTGCAGTGTGCGCTAATGATTTTACTTATCTAAATTAGAACGGCATGCTTAATGCTAAAATTAATTTGCAATGGCGGCTACGAGTTTCGCGGTTGGAAAGAATGGTATAATGTCAACGTCAGATTGTATTCTCTACTGTATGGCACGCCATGATTCGCAAAAATCTTGCAAACACCTCCATAATCTAAGGTTGACATTGTAATCGCGCATGATGCCGAGAGTCAATTATCGGCGCGAAACAAACCGCTGCACTTTTCCGCGTTTAGCAGACGATCGCTCTTTGCCGCCTCATCCTCGCGTCTTAATCCCTTTTAACCAGGGGCGGTGCATCATCAGGGATTAAGGCAAGGTGAAAATTCGCTCCAGTTCTGAGTAATATCATGTCAATCGTAATTCTAAGGTACATACTTGCATTAAATGATGAGCAACTTCGTGCCAAGTACGATATTGGTTATTAATCGCTTAAATGTCTAGACGATAACAGTTGCCGTGTGAAAACCGGAAAAGCGAATAAAATGTTACCACCCACGCTGGCAATGATTCTGTGATGATATTTTGTCAAAAATATCAAAATTAGAAAACTTCGTCACCAATTTAGGGATTATCAGTATACGCACACTCAAGACGAAAGTTATTCTTAATTTGAATTTGATTATAAACCAAAAATGTAAAGTTTCTTGCAAAGAGATGCTCATTAACATAATTTTTTGCCTTTTTTGTATTCCTTTTTTCCTTAGTGCGTAAACGCACTTAAGGGGAAATACAGAATTATCTAAAACATAATATTTGAGGGAAATATTTCGTCGGATCTTTATTTTTATTTTCTATCATGAGGTATCATGATATCTCAAAGACAGAGTGAATAGCTAATTCAAAAAAATTCGCTTTTACCTCTAAATGTTTCTGCATGTTTCCCAGTCTTATGGGGTCAAATCGAGAAGTATGTTAGATATCTTTCGATTTAGGACACATTTTCACTGTACCGTTTCCGTTATAAAATATTTGTTTGACTTGGAACAGAGTCGCGTTTTGTCCTTCGAATGTAGAAGAAGAAAGTGCCGAGACAGTGAGACTGTGACAATGGGAAGCCGCCCGCCTGACCGGCCTCGCAAACTCGTTCCCTGTAAGTCTAACAGTTGTTCAACCCTCAACACATCCTCAGGAGCCGAGAAAGGAGAGAATGACGAAGAGAAGTCAAAAAAGCAAGAGGGAAGATAGAAGTAGAGGAGAGGGGAGAGAAAGAGAGACAGTGAGACAGACAGAGAGAGAGAGAGAGAGACGGGGAGTGAAAGAAAATGAAAGCATGCATGTGCTTCTCCTTGAGTCGTAAAACTTGAGAGAAGTGGACATAATTTTTATTGCAAGGTCGAAATACTCAAACTTGGGATGCCCTCATTTCACGTTTGTGTGCTTGAAAGCATGGATATGTTGAAACTACATGTACTGCCAAATACCTTTGTCTTGTTTTAGACCACACATCCGTTCAAAACGAGCCATTTTTTGTAAATACTGTTGATAACATAACCTTTTTGCATGTTTAAAAAAGAGCTTCTACGGAACATGGGAACAACTCGAATGATAACCAATGTGCCTTTCACAGATAACACGATATAGGCCTATGCAACTTGCTATTTAAAACAACGATATCATTTATTTATACAAAATATGATATTATAGTTAGGCCTACTATATCTATATGCTAATCAATATCATAGTCTAAAAATACATCAGTGACTTTACTTCCGGGCTGGGATTCGAACCCTCAACCTTTTGATTAAGAGTCACATGAATGAACCCCTACACCACGACACCTCCATAATAGTAGTAATATTAGTAATAGCAGCACTCACTGTGTAGTAACATTTCTTTTTGCGTTATCATTAGACACAACCTTATTCATTCATCTGACTTGTCACATGGCTGGTCACATGACCCCATCATTTCATCAACCCTTCATTAACCTAGTTCTAGGGCAATCTTTCAAGGCAGTATCTATGCTACTTTAGTATATAGAGAATGCACTAAATTGATTGACAAGGATTTGGATACGTGGTACTGCTATGTCATTTAAAACAATTTTTTAATTCCACTATACTTTAAATTTTCTTTAAAATCATTTGTACTTTTTAATGATATAGCCTATACTGACATGCCAAAATGATCAAAAAGGTCAGACGGATGCAGAGTTAAAATATTAAAAGTGCGAGATTTACAACGATATGGAATACAGAGGAGTACATACATGAGTTGCACAAGCGTACTTCCATGCGCTTTCGATTTCGAATCGTATTATCTGATTATAGGCAGGTAGGCGCCCGGCGAAAGCGCTTGTGAAGTATAACCCATGTTTTCCTGTGTATTATATGTACATACATATCGTTGTGAATAAATCTGTTAATCAAAATTGCAAAAGACAAAGTGATTTTAATGTTTCTAAAACGAAATGTATCATGATGTCAGATATGTTGAAACGAGGGGTAACAAATAATATTCTATATAGTGCAGTTGATTTTGTTTTCAAACAAAACATATAATGATATAGTGATATACAATAATCATGTTTACATGAGTCAAATTAAATGATAATATTTTGTCAAACTAAGTCCCTCTTTTTCTTCTCTTGCAGCTGTGACTCTGTCTCAGTGTCTCTTTCCTTTTCTCTGTCAGTAATGTAGCCTTTCTCTCCAGGTTTACTGCTCTCTGTGTTGGTCGGTCAGCCCCCCCCCTCCTCCTCCTTCCTCTGTTTTGAGTCTCTTTTCCACCCCTCTTATGTTTTTCTGCCCCAATCGTCCACCCTCCCCGGCCCCCCCCCCCCCCCTCTTGAACCTCACCATCTCTACGGCGGATCCTTCGTCCTTGCTCTTCACTGTCTCATTATACCTGTCTGTGTATGAATGTATAATCATCTTTTTATCGAGCTGGCGTACTTAAGGAGATTTGGGGGGCTGCTGGCCCTAAAAAATTGTTACCACCATTAATTATTGTTTGTATCAATATTGTCATTACAGATTCCTTTTTTCGATGTCTACCGATTTGACCCTTATTTTACTATCAGTGATTATGTTATTCTCCTTTTTCCTCGAGGACCTTTTTTTTTGGGGGGGGGGGGTGTTGTTGTCGTTGCTGCTATTGCTTGTCAACAGCTAGACCCTCCTCCTAGTTCTTTTTTTTTTTAGATTGCGCAGCTCCCCCCCCCAAAAAAAAAAAAAAAAATAATAAAATAATATTTGGCTCATTACGTTCCTTATTGTATATGTCCCTCTTTCCATTTTAGCTTTTTGTCTCATTTACCATTCACTTTCCCTTCATTCTATGAGCCGATAATGACAGTAGTAACCTTGAAAATGGATTCATACATTCTTACAAATAGCACATGCGATGGATCTTGGACTGTCAAATTTTGCACGTTTTGTCATTTTGTGGTTAACATCGCGTGCCTTATCACTATCATCGTGTATAACATACAGTCAGACGATCAATTTATGATCTTGGCGGGAATCTCCGTGCACACGGTGCATGCAAAATAAAACCGAGCTACCTTGCTTATCGTGAGGTGCACAAGCGAGATTGAATTCATGGAATGTATGACTATTCGATAGGGTAGAAGAAGAGGATAAGAGTCAGGTAAATGAAAGGGGCGATAAGAACCAGCACATTGATAATGATGTCTTAAAGGTAGTAGCCCACATTTGCACAACATTGTTTCAGAATTTCAAACTTTCAAATGTGGGCTTCTACCTTCAAGCCGAATGAGCATTTCATGATAGCAATTCTCGTAAACATGGCAAAGAGGGGTAATTTGGGGAGAGGGAAATATTGATTCTTCGGGAATATAACAACATTGCCTTTATGTTATTCACTAGCCAGAAAATTCACAAACGGGGAGGGGGGGGGGGCATATGTTCGTGAAATTTGCATACCTGTGAATGGGGATTGCCCCTTTTTGCGGGAAAAAATTGTGAGTGAATGCGTTTTTGGAAATCATATTCTGTCACATCTTTAATACTGAACCTTAAACGTTTCGATGTATTTTGTATAGGAATATTGTCTGATCTGCGGTACATTTCCTCTTATCTTCGATGTGAAAGGTTCGTCGTAAACCCTGTTTCAGTCTGGACAATGTTTGAGCAAAAAAAGTGTAAATAAAATTACCCAAACTTGTAGCTCTATAAGTTTTGCTTGTACTCGCGTGAATTAGAAAGATTTTTCTCGTGGGGGTTATTTAGATATGATTTATTTATTATTCATTTATGTTTATCTATTTATTCATTCATTTAACGATCAAAGGGCTTCGATTTAGCAGTGTCTTTATGGGAGCCCGATTTACTCGCTTGAGCCCTACCGCAGCTAAGAGGAAAACACTTTGCCAAGGCCTTCTCTAAAGTTTGACATCGTCCCCAACCACAAAGCCATCATCCAAAGGTCAATGGTATCCCTCAAAAGCAAAACACGAAAGGGCACTTTTGTTTTTGCTTGATGTCCAGGCCTAAGCATCGTCAAGAACTATACGTCCCCACATAGGCATGTATTTCTCGTTAACATTACTGAATCAAACGACAAGGCATTCCCCGATATGAGCTGTCATTCGGAGCTACATGGTCAGCTACAATGCAGCTTGCTCTGATGATTATGACGGACTGAGTGAATGGGAGGGGGCACCAGAGTGCAAGTTAAAGGGAGGGTGCACAGATTTGTTTTTTGTTTTATGTTTTATTTTTCTGCACTCTAAAAACAAACTAGTTAAAATGACTAGATTAAGGGTCAGCTGGGTGCAACTGATATGTCTAGTCATATATCTTACTATATTCTAGTCAGAAATGACTGTGTTCTGGTCAAAATACGACTAATAAATAGTAAAAAAAAAATGATAGAAAATAGTAAACAAAAAATGACCAGAATAATAGTTGTTACCTGCTGACCCTTTAGTCTAGTCATTATTGTCTTAAGTTTGTTTTAAGTTTGCTTTGAGAGTGAAGTTTTTGGTTTTCATATCATTGCAGCTCATTTTCACTGTTGAATTTCAAGGATGAATTACAATGAATGGACCTGCAAGTGAAGAGCTTATTTACTCAATCCATTTTTCACCAAAACCAAGGTTTTAGCATGTCTAATTGCATATGCGCTTCAATATGACTAATTTGAATATTTAAAAAAATAGGAAAGTAGAAAAATGGGTAGCGTAAAAAATATGCTTATTTCCAAAAGGCGATATATCCACTTTGCGTATATCAAGAATTTTTATTCAAACCATATTCCATTAGTCATCTATCAAATGGGAATAGAAGAAATCCTGCATGAATTTGTTTGTTTGTTTGTTTGTTTGTTTTTCACTTTTACGGATTTAGCGCCTTTTGGAAGCAAACTGGGATTTAGCGCCTTTTGAACATTTTTTTTTCGCATCACTAGCTGGAGGTCATGTATGAAATATACTAGTATAAACAATTTTGCAAGATATCTTTCATTCACATTTTAAGATGTCTAATGCCTTTCCAACTGTGAAAAAGTTTTTGTTTCGAAGGAGGAAAATGGATTAAATAAAATCCTTGATTTAAGAGTCTAAATCACTAAAAGTGGATTTTGCACCACGTGGAAATAAGCTCTTCAAGTGTAAAACAAATCAAACCTGAGCAAGATTTTTTAAAAATATCCATTACAGTAAAAGAAAAAGTCTTGATCTTTGTTCATAATCATGTAAACTTGTTATTTCGTATATTTGTCTCTTCAGCAAATATAGACCAACATATTTCAATCATCAACGAAATACATAATCGGTACTGCCGGGATGCTGAATACTGAATATATTGGGACAATTAGTTGTGGGGTTTTTTTTTTTATTTATTTTTTATTTTTTTAAATTTGATTTATTTATTTTCTTCTGCATTGATATATGTACAATTTTTTTCGGATAACATACATAAAATAAGATACAAAAGAATTTTTACAATGAATCATAACACAAAGTATTTGTAATAATCATTTACAAAACAAATGATAAATTGTCAATTCTATTTTTTTTGTAATTCAGTTAAACATAAGATTTGATTTAAAAATAAGATTATTTGCAGAAGAAGGACTGCCATTATAAGCAATGTGCTTGAAAATATGGCAGCCCCAAATATTATGAAATAGATAACCATATCAAATAAGCAGAATGGAAAAATAACTAAATCCTGTATTAAGAGGATAATGACGATGATGATGATGAAATGATGATGATGATTATGATGATGATGATGATGAAGATGACGATGCTGATCATGATATCGGTATGACTAAAATGGTAGAAAGGATGATACTGTGAAAAAGACTGAAGAGCTAACACAGAAATTTTACCGTGAATATTCTGATAGCAACATGGTCTTAACTTTCAGGTTAATTGTAGCTGCACACGGAAATGAAAATAGGTTCTCTTTTGGGATGATTATAATCAAAGAGATGGAAACTCCAAAGTTCAAGAATTCTTAAATGTTTTGGAAGAGACTGTAAAAACCAGCCACTTTGCATTCTCTCTTTAAAATGTTAGATAGTCCCTTTAAAATCAAGGGTAGCCCCATCTCATTTGATCTGCAGACAATAGTACAAGAGACCGTGTGATGAATCAGACATTGATTATAGTTACAGATTTAGGAGGGGTAAGGATGGCGGCGGATAGGGGAAAAGTGCAAATCTGAGACATAATCATCATTTCTACTCAATGAACGTTCAAAAACTCATGTTAAGAGATTCGTGTTTTATTATGTCAGCGTTGCTACAAAGCATCATAAAAGTGACGTTACACAATAAACAAAGTCACGGTGCTAATTTCGTAATCTTTGAATAAACCTTTTAAAACGACAACGCACTTTTTTCTCGTGTATGACTATAAAAGCATTCAAACGTCTGAGCCAACTAAATACACAACAGAAATTGCCGGTAAGCATGGTAAGTAGAGAAAATGTACATCAAAAATTCGTTCTTTGTCTATAGGTGATTTAGGTGTAGAATAATAATCACATAAAGAAAATACTTAAAGTTAGGCAATGTTGGGGGGGGGGGTATGACTGTCTGTGAAAAATGTTACCTTCGGAATATTATCAGAGAGAAGAAGAGAGAAGAGACAGTACTGAGACAAAAGAAAAGGAAAGTAGATAAAGAAAATAATCAAAAGCAAGAAGAAACACAAAGAGGTGAAAAAGAAGAGAATGGTAGAAAAATTCCAGCTGAAAAATATGCCGAATTCAATTCAAAAAGTTCCCGGCAAATCGTGAAAATTGAAAGAAATTCTGCCGAAACATATTGCAAGAGCCAGCATTAAAACACACGTTCAAGAACACATTCAATAAAGGCAAAATCAAAAGTCGACATGAAATTGTTTCTTTCATGTCCATCGACATTCGACCTACGCCGGACACTGCTCGAAAATCAATTTCCTTCTATGACACTCAACAGCTTCCCTACGACAAATTGAAAAGGGAAACTCGATATTCTTTTAATTATCCGACTTTTGCTCACCATCTCGATGTATTGCGAAATAAATGCGCGACGAACATGCTGTCCGACGCAGACTTTTACTCCAGCACTTTAGCTTTGTTTATCACGTATTTAAAGTTCGGTGTTTATACTTATCACATGCATTTCATCCCGTGGTTTAATCAGAAACTCATAAATTTGGATGAAATATCTGTTTTTCCCCTCTTTTTGACCTTTCAGTATTATCATCCGAAATTGGCAATAACTGATTATCATTTATGGCGTTGAAAATATCGTCGTGTTTTTGTCTTTTGTTTTGGGTTTTGTTGTTGTTGTTTGTTTCATGCCGCCAAAGTAAGTGTGAACGCAAAGGAGTGCATTCAGAACATCTTCTCATAAATATAATAATAATTATCCTTCCTTCTCTCTGCACTTTAGACCTTTCTTATAAAGATCAGTAAGTGCAAAAGAAAGAACAAAATATTCACCATTTTATACTGTGAAGTATAGTAATGAGAGGGAGGCCTGGCTTTGTTTTTATCATGGTTACCTCAAAATACATTTTTGTATTCAACTCATTTATACAGGATTAAAGAAGTTGATTTCTCTGATTACTTTCAATTTCTGTCATGATGATGATAATGTTAATATCTACAAATGGAAAGATTACAAAGTGGATACACAGACATGAACATGCAGGGGAGATGGCGTGGATAGAAGGGGTGATGTTGAAGGGGGTATAAATAAGAGAGAGGGTCAAGAAAGAGGGTCTAGAAAGAGAGATTGACGGAGAAGGGGTAAGGAGAAAACCCCATACGTGTGGTATAAAGCTGTATTGTCGATAATTCGAGTAGTTTAATGTAGATATTAATGTCTCATCCAATAAGGGTATCAACTCTTGGAATGTAAAGTCGAAATATTTCATAACACGATGCGGAATATTTATGGAAACCAATTTCAAGGTTAAGGCTAATTAGATTACAGAGTAATAATTCGGCGACAAGTAGGAAAAAATCAATTGGGGGATTTAAAAGCGATCACGGCGAAATGCTTTATAGGCCGGAGTTTTCAACACGTGGTGCATGAATTGGTGAGAGAGCGGCTCTGTATGAGGTTTGCCGCCCTGTCGGCTCCCGCGGATGGTTAATTGGAAAGCCGCTGCACTACGCCGCCCCTCTAGCAGTTCGAATAGCTTTTCGCATCGAGGTAGGAGAAAAAAAGTAAAAGTGCATCTCGGGAATATGGTTCAAGAGTGATGATATGAACAGAGTGTTGAATGGAGGAGAGAAAGTGCAGTCTCATCGGAGGTAGAACACTGATGATGTTGATGATGATGATGCTGCTCTTGCATTGGCTCGTATACCCCATCTCATCTAGTGCTAAAACAATACCCCATGCATGCCCCTGATTAACCTACCAGTGCATGCTCTCTAATAATGAATTCGCTAATAATGTTTTTACATGCAAATGAATCTCCCAAATGCCTGAATGCTTCGGCATATTGTACTACTATATTATCTCCAAAGTTTAAAGAGCGGGTATATTAAAAGACTGTACACACTGATAAAATGTACAAAAACAGTAAGAAGACAAGAAGTATGAATAAGTGATAAAATGATTTGAGCATTTACGTTTCAACATTCTAATTCTTTCTTTCTCCTAGTAGGTTTAGATCATTGGTCGGATGCTATTTTGATTTTCCATTCTGTCACTTTTTAGGTCCCTGATCTTACTATATGTACTGGGGATTTTTTTCATGTCTTTATGAGAATGATGTCAGAAATTGCGTGAATATAACTTCATTAAACTTAATTGGCGCGCCATCAACCACTTTGAATTATATAAGCGCACTATAACTACTAATACAAGTACGTTACTAGCACTGCTACTGTTGTATACCTAAAATCTACTATAGGGCGAAGCCAAACAATGGGGTTTATTGTGTCACAATAGGAAAGGAGACGTTAGGGCGAAAAAAATGTGTACGTTAAGGGGAAGCGAAACAATAGGCCGAGAACAAAAGAATTCGCCCTATAGTAGGAATTAGGATTATCATTATTATCATTCTTATCAGTTACTATCCCTCTATCATTTAAATCAAAAGACCTTGGTCTGTTTTCAACCAAAACAATTTAAAATTGTTACGTCAGATGTCGTGTATTATTGGCCATGATTACAATGAAAAAATTCCTGTTTGTTTTATATTTAGAAAATAATTTTGGCTCGGTATACTCCAGATCTCCCACGTTACTATGGTTACTGGACATGTATCACGTGACGTTGAACATTTCTGGCTTAACCGGAAGTAAACAATCCTTACGTTAATTTGAAGATAAAATGGCAAATATGATACGAGTACCACCAAACAGAATGACAGTTCTTGGATTTTTTTGGGGGGGGGATGATGGTAATGATGAAACTACCAAATAATGATCTCAATAAAAATGACGATATCCAATAAAAAAAAAAAAGATGATATCAGTGATGATGCTGGTGGTGGAGATGATTATACTGATGATCATAAAGTTACCGATTTTATTAGTGATGCGTTTTAACAACATCAGTCATGATGATAATGAAAGTAATGATGATGATGATAATAATAATAATAATAAGAGTTGTGACTATTACTGCTATTATTATCATGATCATCATCAAAATAATAACAGTAATAATAATAACAATAATAATAATGATAATAACAATGATGATAATAATAATAATAGTTATTACTATTACTATTATTATTATCATCAAAATTATTATTATTATTATCATTATTATTATTATTATTATTATTATTATCACAATAATAATAATAATAATAATAGTTGTTACTATTACTATTATTATTATCATCATCATCGTCATCGTCGTCATAATGACAATTAAGATAATAACGATAATAATAAAGATAATGATGACAATAATGATAATGATAACAATAATGATAGCAGTAACAGTATTAGTAGTAGTAGTAGTAGTAGTAGTAGTAGAAGTAGGTAGTGGTAGTAGTAGTAGTAGTAGTAGTAGTAGTAGTAATAATAGTAGTATTAGTAGCAGTAATGGTAGTAGTAGTAGTAGTAGTAGTAGCAGTAATAGTAGTAGTAGTAGTAGTAGTAGTAGTAGTAGTAGTAATGATGGTACTAATAGTAATAATAATAATGAATGCATATTTTTTCATTAATCTGCATATAATGAACCAAACTATGTTACATAATGATAACAAATGTAAATCATGCTTGTCCAACATAATAATTCTCAAATACTCGGCATGAATGGATTTGCAACTTTATTTCATATCTGTTACATCACTTTCACTGGTAGGAATGATGGGTTTTACAGTGTCCTTTCTTTCAACGAATTCCAATCGTCAAGACTCCTTCTTTAAATGGCCATACCAATGTATTCTCATCAGTACTAATGATGTTTCGACATGTTGAGTGTATACTAATTGAACTGAATAAACTAGGATCTGAGGGATATCTATGTTATAACATTGATTACACTTACGTGCTTATATAAAGACTTTCTTCAAATCAGAAGAAAATATGATTGATCAGTTCTCAAAGTTTCCTACACTGGTTATAAACATAAGAGGTGAATTCTGAAGGCACCATGAATTTTGTTTTGTTTCTGTTTCAATTAATATATAAAACAATTTCTTTGTTTGTTTTCCGTTTTTAACTTTTATTAATTTCATGATTTCTTTCTCTTTGTTTTTCTTTTCTACAAATTGTTATTATGCCTAGTATTGTAAAAACGGAATATTCATGTACATATGTGAATGACGTTTTTCGAATAAATACAAATACAAACCACAGTAAAGGAAACCACCACCCTCAAGTCAAGTAAGTCAGAATAACACAGATCAGCGAAAATTTAAACGAAATCGCACACGGAATAAGAAAGTTATGCTATATGAAATGTTCTGTTTTGACACTACCATAGCTATTGCTCATATAATACTTGGACAACTCTCAATATCTTTTGTACACAGGATTTCACATCTTCTTTATTATTCTTGAAGTACACATGTTTTCATTATCCTTATCCCAAATGTGTTGTGGAGAAATCACTCCTATGTTGTATATAGTGAGTTTGGCTTAAGGAAATGTGCAAATCTTAAGCAAAATGAAAATATTCAATTATGTGTGTACAAAACATATTGATAGTTGTCTGCAAAAGATGTCCTCAATAGGGTCCGTGATGCCACTTCCTTGGATTCTTTTAAGTGTAGACTAAAACATATCTCTTTTCTTCTTTTTTTTTTTTGTAATTCATGTTTTATTGATCCTTTTCATCAAAATATACATAACAAAACATTCATGGTATAATGGATCACATATTAAAGTTCAGATGACGTTGGCATATAAAATAACATGTCTAACATACAAAATAGTATAAAATAAGAAAACATATATGTTTGTTTACAACAACACAAATTCAGGCACTTGGCCTATAAAAAAATAAACAAAACAAAAATAGCCTTCTGCTTTATCGCCTCTTTAAAGTATTCAGAATGATAGCCCACTTGCCATCATGTTTTTCTAATTTGCATTTCCTTTGTGCTATGGTATGTTCAACAGTTTCAATGATAAAAGAAAGTTACAAAAATGGGAGAGAGTATCTAAAAATCTAAAAATATATTGTTTACCTGACAGGAGCAGAAAGTTCAATATAAATATATTTCTGGGAATTTGGGGCTTACAGATACCAAAAAGAACATAACTTTCTGAGAGGAAATCAGGAAGATCTAGTGAAGCAAAAAGTGTACCAACATTATTCCAAAATTGGTTAACGACATGGCAAGAATAAAATCTCTTTTCTTCTTACTTTAATTAACTTCCGTGTATTTTTTTTCATATTTGTCATATTATAGCATGTAAGAACTAATGTAACGTAATGTATTTAAAGGTGATGGGTAATGTAACGTAAGGTTGTGTAATGTATGTTTTGTAAGGTAGTGTAAAGTAGTGTAAGGTAGTGTAAGATGTATTTATGTATTATTAATCAATTTTGTAACGCGCAATGAAATGTTATATGTAATGTCCTATATTTAATGTACGCATTATTTTAGCTATGGTAGTGTAAATATTGTCATGCTGAAAATTTCATATAGCCATAACTCTCTTATTCCGTGTTTGATTTCGTTCACATTTCCCCTGATCTGTGTTATTCCGTCTTAGCTTTGATTTAAAAACAACTTGACTTGAGGGTGTTGGTTTTTAAATGCACTGGGGCCAGTAAGTTGAATTTTTATAATCTCAAATTTTGGCGTTTTCGTCAGGAAAAAGATAAATGGTAAGGTATCATACCAATAAATGAAATAATATAGCACGCATCTTCATTCAGATTTATGTTGTTGTAAGTGTATATGCATATATATTTAAGTTAATAAAATTAATAGATGCCTTTAACAATAGCTATAAGTTGTCAATCGGATACTATATGTTCATTCAAAATAATGTTTCGTAAGCATTGTCATATTTCTGGTAATTGACCAAGAAATGCTTTTCTGAACTTGGCATTGCCGCAATCTGTCAACGAAAAAAAAAAAAAAAAAACCACAAGAGCATTATCATTTGGCAACTAAGCTGCCAAAATCACCTTTTTTCTACCAGCATAATGCATAATTATAAACGATACAATATGTTTGAGATTAATATTCAGCAAACCATCGCTCAAATTTTCGATTTTCCAAGCTACAACAGTAAACAAAATTTCTCATCCTTGTCGATCCATATTTCGGTAACATTTTTCTGGCTAATTTGAAAGTAATATCAAAATTATTGTTAAATGCATGAAATATATTAAGGAGAAAACTAACAGGGAAGGTGTCAAAATTTGACATATTCTGTGACTAGGTAGACGTAAAATCCTATTAAAACAAACTTGTAAATGCCTCACAAAGGAATCATTATCTCATATGGTTTCAGTATTATAGTACTTTGTTCTCACTTCTTATACGCATGTTACTTGATTATCTTTCCTTTTACCGGTGCTAAATCCTCAAGATATCAATTTGAAGGGAAAATGTAAGCATTTTGGGAGTATCATCATTATAAAATGTAATAATACCAGTATAGGAAGAGGAGTGCGGATGAGTAGCAGCAGTAGAAGTAGCACATGTAGTAGTATAGCAGAGGAGGAGGAGTGGAATAGTAGTAGCAGTAGCAGCAGTAGTATATAGTGGTAGCGGCGGCAGTAACAGTATAGTAGTAGTAGTAGTAGTAGCAGCAGTAGTAGCAGTAGCAGCAGTAGTAGTAGTAGTAGTAGTAGTAGTAGTAGTAGTAGTAGTAGTAGTAGTAGAAGTAGTAATAGCAGCAGTTGTAGTAGTAGCAGTTGTAGTAGTAGTAGCAGTTGTAGCAGCAGCAGCAGCAGCAGTAGTAGTAGTAGTAGTAGCAGTAGTAATAGTAATAGTAGTAGTAATAGCAGTAGCAGTAGTTCAAGTTTCAGTTTTTAATTTAATTTCCCAACAGAACAATTCATACAATATTGAGAAGAAAACAATTATAAAACACTGTACAATAATACAATACATTTTACATTACTTGAATCATAACAGATAGTGTACTCAAATATGCAATAACACTACTGGTGTGTTCAGTTTATTTTTAAAGAAAAACATGTGGAAATGGAGGGATCCACTAAAAAGCAAGGCTTGCAAAATATGGATTCCTCAAATAATTACATAACTTGTATAAAAGATATCAATTAAACTAGAAAAAAAATTAGTAAAGTAGTTGTAGTAATAATAGTAATAAAATAGCAGTATAGTAGCGGTGGCAGTAACAGTATTAGTTCTAAGAGTAGTAGAATTATTAGTAGGTGGAGGAGGAGCAGGAGCAGCAGCTGTATATGGTAATAGAATAGCAGTAGTAATAGTAGTAATAACAGTAAAATAGTATAGTAGTAGTAGTAGTAGTAGTAGTAGTAGTAGTAGTATAGTAATATAGTAGTAGTAATAGTATAGCAATATAGTAGTAGTATTAATCCTCTTCTTTGTGATTTTATTATTTAGTCGCGAATGTTTTTTGTTTTTGTTTTTTACTGGAATGAATTGAAAAAGGGTTTAGCTTAGATTGAACTTTATATTTCTATCGTCTTTTTCTTAATTTTGGTTTCAGGCGCCAAGAATGAACCGCATTACTACTTTTTAATGGAGATATCACTGTGCAGGATACTTGATGTCTGTGATCCAAACTAAATTCAAATTAAATCAAACTTTAGTTTACTAGAACGGGAAGAAATCTTGTTTTATTGAACACAAATGGCGCCGACACGGAAGCGGGAAGCGGCAAAAGTAATATTATGGTAAACATATATTAGCCTTAATTTTAAATAAAAAAAATCTCCGAATTCAAAGCGGATCGTGTATTTCAATAAGTTTATTAGTATGGAAGAAACCTACGGAGCAGAATAGCTATGCAGAGATAAATTAAGGGAAAGTCACTAGTGTTTAAGGTAAGCAAGCTCTCTATAGTTGTTCAATAATCACAGTCTAAATTTCTCTGAATTTATTCAAGTTCATTGATCGAACAGGGGAAAAGGGTCGTTTGAAGGTTTTATGATCACTGAAAAAGCACAGTCGTGATCAATTGCTGATGTGTTTTTGTCTTTCGCTTTTATTAACTACCTTATGAATTGGAGAGAAAAAAATCGGCATCATACCTATTCAAATAGCAAGATAAGTAAGTAAGAATAGTGATGAACATACCATCACCGCACATGATGCCGCTGGGGGACCCCTCTCTGACCGGCATGCCTCCCGTTCCATCCCCGAGACCGTGCTCTCCGAATCCGCTCACATCCTGAAGGTTTAGAAGATGGGACACCGAAAACCCCCGGCCACCATTATGATGCTGATGATGATGGTGATGATGATGATTACCTCCTAAACCTGTCGCTCCAAGAGCCGCGGCAGCTACTGCATCTGAGGGGGTGAGTCCATTGACGTCCACACCGGCGGCTTCGGGCTGTAAGGAGGTATCGTTCCGCTGGTGGAGGGCTAGCTGCTGCTGCTGCTGATGTTGATGTATGCTATGATGCAGATTGTGTTGTGTGTGTGCAGATGCCGCCGACTGGTGAGGCTGCGACTGAGACGTAGAGACGCCGAAACCTTCGGCGCCACCTTGCATGGAAGTGTCCATCATCATTTTGAGTTTTTGAGTAGTAAGTCTCTCCTAATATGCCACAAATCTATGCAAATGATGCAAAAGGCCTAGTAGATTTCTCTGAAAGGTTGAATGGAAACTTAATTTTTTTTCAATGCAGCATGTGTATCATAAGTGGTGCTATTTGCTTATGTTATATTCTTTCGAAACATAATTGGGTCATTTAAAAATCTTGTGGCGTCAAAGTGATGTAGCCAGGCTGAATACTCCGGTAGAATTATCAATTTGATCGCGATGATAATGATTTTTCCAAAAATGCTGTGAACGTTTAGAAATCAATTAATACTGTGTTCCTATCATCCCAGAATAATTATCTTGTCAAATTTATATATACTCAATTCATTAAGCAATGAAGTCACTTCAACATCGAGTCATTTCACTCCTCCTTCATGAAGACTCGACAAAGACGGAAAAAATGTAAACAAAAGTTACATAATCACGCAAAGTTAAACAGTCCACTGCGTGTGAAATGTCATTTCCCGTAGACAAAACAGTGATGAACTTGAATTTGTTGATGTCCCCGATCGCTGACCCCGAAAATCAGATGAATATCGTTTTGATTAAATTTGTGCAAATCTGATAAAAGCTATGATCAAATTTCGCTCGGTTCGGAATCCGTTCCTTCCGAAGTAGCGGTGCGATCAGGGCAAACTACAGATGATGAAGAGAGAGAGAGTGCGAGATCAAGAGAAAGTGGGAGGACTGAGCGACTACAACTTTTGAGGAGAGTGATCCGAAAAAAAAGAAGCGTTTAGCCGCTGACGCTAAACGAGGAATTAAGGAGGATTTTCAGACACAGCCTTCGCGTCCGAGCGGAGATGCTGATGAAGATTTTGACATGGAAGATGAATAGTCGGCTTTGCCACCAATCAAGGAGAGCTTCTTCTAAATTCCACTCTTTTTTTTTCTTGAAGGCACTTGATGCGAGACTAGATGACAAGCGATTGCGCGAGATAAAAGTTGCGAGCGTCTTGCGCAAAAACGCACACACACATCGAGGCACGTCTGAAGTTAATAACACTCTTGGTAGAGAGAAAAAAATGGGCCCACAAGAATAATAATGTAAATTTTTATTCATAGAGATTTGGGGAATATGAGAGAAGAACTGGACACAGTAGCTCATCTAGAATTTAATAACGAGGCATTGGGTATCCAGCTGGGGGGGGGGGGGGGGGGGGGGTAAAGAGGCAAATCTGGGCTCACCTCCCCCCCCCCCCCCCCCCTCCTTTCCATCCTCCCTTGTACCATATACCCGTTGTTGTGCTGTTTTATTCCTGGTTCTTAAAACGAGAGAGGTAGTGTCCACCGGCTTCACCCCATGTTTGACACGCCACTGTGTAAAACCTAGAGAGAATTTTCGCCAAGGAAGTGTGCATAATTATAAAGCCGCTGGGGATTTTCAATAATTGTCTTGATGCACATTGATCATCCTGATGCGATATTGCGTAAGGAACCTAAAGATAACTATCCTCTTAAAAAGATAAGCTCTTTTAAGAGTGCTTTCAAATTTCATTGTATTCATTTACACTTCTTCACAATCATCCATTATTCGTTTTTGTAGTACAGTCAGTGACGCATGCATTACCCTTGACGTTATTGCACGCATACCATTGGTTAACACCTTTTCTTCACCTCGATGACGTAACATGACGTCAAATAATTTTTGTCCAATCAAACGGTGTTCTCGTTATCCAATCGTCGAAGTACTTGCTGTATAGGGAAACGAGAGAGGGCGGGGGTATAAACCATTACACGGTGGGATTGTTGTCAGATATCTGAGTGTAGTGATCATCATTCACTCAAGAAAACTTGCATGGCAACAAACACACACAAAAAAAAAACTTCAAGTGCACGCTCTTTGGAAAAAAAATCAAAAGAATTTTAAAAAGAAGATAAAATAAAATAAAATGCATTAATACATGAATGAATAAACTGTACATAGAAACTTTGACAACATGAAGGTAATCGGGGGCAGGGCCAGGGTATTTTGTTGGGGGCGCAAGATAACCCACTGGTATTTATGTTTTGAATGAATAAAAAGAGGGGTATTATATAATTGCATGAACCAGCGATCTCTTTCCAAATACTCTTCTTTCTTCTTCCTCTTTTTTCTACCTTTTCTCCTCTTTTTTTTTTCATCACTTCAAAAATCATAGGAGGAGGTCGCCCCCCTGCCTCATGTACCGCCCCGCCCCCAGCGCCGCCCCTGAATTGCGTGTCCGTGCAACTTTTGGATAGTTTAATGCTCACCTTAGATAAACATTTGTTCAAAAAATCATTTTTCCAAGCAAATAGAGTAGAAATCACCAGATTTGGACATAATTATGCAGGGTGCGGACTGGGACTGATATTCAGTTGAGGAGTGATATGTGATCGGCCAATCTATCTATACCGGGTGTCCCAGAAAAATCGGAACGGCGGATTTTCAGTACTTTACTTTCATAAAGTAGATAATCTGTTTACTTTAGTAGGTAAAGCATCTTCTACCAAAGAGAATGATACCAAGATCATTAATTGTTGTGAAGTACTTATGATTCTATGCACGTTTCTTAAAATACAGTAGTTCTCGAATTTCGCATGTTTTTCGAGACAGTGGAGAGCATGTCGGGAATGGTCTTTCATATGGCATGTGTATGGCACGTTTTGTTGCTGACATGCATCAGTGGACTTCCCTCAAACATCGTATTATGAAAGACCAGCCCGACACAATCTACTCCCATCAGTCGCCAAAAATTTGAAAATGACTGTATTTTTTAAGAAACGGGCACAGAATACAAATTACCTCATCAAATTCAATGATCTTGGTATCATTTTCTTCGGTAGACGATGCTTTACCAACTGATGTAAAAAGATAATCTACTTTTTTAAGGTAAGGTACTGAAAATTCACCGTTCCGCTTTTTCTTGGACACCCGGTATAAATGCATTCCAAATTCCATATTGGATTTTATGATGATTATGATAATTAATGTTACCGTGACTTTTTGTTAAGTATATAGACGCAATTTGGCCTGGGGCTAACATTTTTAGTCTAAAAAATCGACAGTTCATTATTTAAATTTTACGTTCGAGAGAAGGTAGAGGGCAAAATATATATATTTCTGGGTGCTGGCAAGACAAGACTTCTTTTCAGAAAAACAGTTTCTAGAGTCCGTCTTATGACCGACCCTTTTTAAAATATTAACCGGCCCGTGAGGAAAATTCCCCAAACTTCCCATAGCCAGTCCACCCCTGGGCAATGATCCCCCCCCCCACAGGTTGGTCGGATACTCCTAAAGCCCAACGCACACTATACGACCCGATTGTGATCAGATTTTGGAAAAATTTGTTATAGAATTTGATATGAACATTCAAACATGTAAAATCTTAATGATCAAAGTTCCGAATAGTCGTTTATACACCAAAATCGAAATTCCGGGCTATTGCGAGCTTCCCTGTAGGAATAAAAGCGAAATCAATTCCGAATCGTGGTGGCGTCATAGCAATCTTGTTATCGGCTACGATGTGAAGCCGAAATGGCCTTTACTCCGACCACAAGGCTTGTAGATGACCAAAATTTGAGTATTCCTATCTGTTCTGAACTTCAAATAAGATAATTTTACTCGTTTAACTTTCATATTTAATGTAAAATGCCATTTGTTCGAAAATCGGGTCACAGTCAGATTGTATATCATGCGGTGGGCTCACCGGAGTAAATCCACTTTGAGGAGTGGGGGGGGGGGGATCGACTTTTTAGACGATTTTTTTTCTGTCGATCTCACACTTAATAATGATAATAATAATAATAATAATATGTAACATTTATATTGCGCTTAATACAGTGTTTCTAAGCGCATGTGAAAAAGAGAGCGAAAGAGGAAAAAAAAAAGAGGAAGAACACATATAAAATACATTAACTAAGAAGAGGATTGCCCAACAATTAAGATGAGATTTAAGAAGTGTTTTGAATGAGTCTATAGTGGAGGCCTCACGAATGTAGATGGGAAGATTGTTCCAGAGTTTTGGGGCAAGGGAAGAAAAGACACGATCACCATAACGGGTCATGGTACGGGGTCCAGGAGATAGTTGCAGGTGGGCAATATAAGCAGAACGGAGACGTTGAGTTGCTGAAGAAGATGATGAACGGAGAGAAATGAGATCTTGAAGATAGGATGGAGCTAGACCGTGAATGATTTTAAAGACAAGAAGAGGAACTTTGAAGATAATTCTTTCATGGATCTGGAGCCAGTGAAGAGAATGTAGAACTGGGGTAATGTGTTCAGATTTTAGGGTAATTAGTCTAGCTGCAGAATTCTGTATCCTTTGAAGGGGCGCTATAGTGAAATATGGGAGACCAGCAAGTAAACCATTACAATAGTCCAAGTGTGAAGAAACAAAGGCATGTACTATTCGCTCAGTAGCTGCTTTGTCGAGACATCTTTTTTAACTTTTCAATTTTACTAATACCCCATGAAGCGCAACGGCAAACATTTCTAATGTGCTGATTAAGGGTCAGGTCCTTATACTTAAGTATAAGCACACACCCCCACCCATCCACACAAACCCCCTTATACACATTTTGATATCTATTTTGCGAGCGAGCCAAAAATAACCACTTTTCTGGTTTTCAATCGCATTTACAAATAGAAATTCTAAAATATGACGAGCGAGCGAAGCCACCGAGCCAAAAATAACCACTTTTCTGGTTTTCAATCGTATTTTCAAATAGAAATTTTATAATATGATGGTTGCTTATGACAGATTTTCAAAAATTTTACTGATTAATCAAAATATATTTTCTTCCTTAAAAAGTGGGGGGATATTTGTACACGCCATCCCCCCTCTCCAAAAAGTGGGGGGATATATCCCCCAACCCCCCCCCCCCCCCCCCGGCATTTACGCCAATGGGTGGGCTTAATGCCCCGAGTTAAGAATTGAATTGAAACAATGTTAGCTCATTTAAAAGAGCATGATTTTATTAGCAGAAAATCATCCGCCTAAAGTTTTTTAAAAAGTAGTGTTGCCAAGGAAACCCCCAAATGTGGTAAGATTTCAGGATATTTTTGACCCCTCAGCTGTGACCCAGTTTCAACTGGGTACCCACTTTGACGTCAAAATGACGTCAAACTGGGTACCTTCAGAGTGGATTTATAGAGAGAGTGACGAAAACGGAAGTCGTTTCTGATTGGTCAGTTATTTCATGGAGCTCAAAAATAGTTCCCTCGGCTGATTTCCTGCTTCAGCAGCGTCTGTGGTGAAATGATACAGGCACTGAAATTTCAGTAAGTCGAATTTTCTCTGTTCGTTTTCTGGTTCTGATACCGCATTTTCCCTGAAAAAATATTTTTCTAGGACAGTTGTATCACTTTTATATCAATTAAGTCTGATCCTGTGGAGTTTGCGTAATGTCTTTTCAATGTAAATAAACGCCGGTTTAACAAATCCAATTTTCATGTTCTTTTAGGGAGAAAAATGACGATTAAAGATTATTTTCGCATTTTCTGTCAGTACTGATGGTTATGATGTGTTGGAAAAAATATTTGCATGTTATTTTCAAGGTTGCCATTTTTTGAATTTCGTTATTTTTAACGAAAATAGCGTAAATTTAGACAAAAACCAGACATAGAAATACTGCATGAGGGACCACTGGAATGTTAAGGGAACTATTTTGATTTGATTTTGTGGCTAGCGCCGTCCACGGCACGGCCAACTCGGGCAAAGCCGAGGCGGGCGGCGTAGGAGCCTAGGGCTGGTCTCGGCTGGAGCAAGAGCCGCGGCCCATGCTGAAATTTTGGGGCTTCGTGCACACGTTTCAAATTGTATTCAGATTTTTGAGCCTGCTCTTTTAATGATAATAGTTTCAGTTTGCCTTAAGTAAAGTAAAGACTAGAGGTCTAAATTAGTAAATATTTGAATTAAAAATCCCGACCCAAGCCTTGCCCTAGCTAGACTCTAGGGTACTACTATCGTTACTATTAGTCTAGGCCTAGCTAAGTTAGTCCTAGACTGAAGTGTTCTGTCTCTAACCGTCGTCGTTAGCCTCGTATTTTGGTAGGGTCGGCACTCGGACCCTACCAAAATACAAGGCTAACGACGACTGTTAGAGACAGAACACTTCGGTCTAAGTTAGTCCCAAACCAAAGTTCCCCCTCCAAACTAAGAGTAAGACCAGGCCCAAGCCCAAGGCCAAGAAAAGATTAAGATTTAGGGTCTAGTCCAGTCAGTATTAGACCTGGATCTAGAGCTCTAGTCTCTAGATCTAGAAGACTATATATCTAGGTTCTGTTCAATTAGTTCCAGATCTACTGAAGATCAACTGAATTCCAGTGTTAATTCAATAAATTGGTTGAAAAAACTGAATGAAAATCAGAAATTGTTACAATTTTGCATGCAGAATCTGTATAGGGCCTACCCCAGTATTATTGTTGTGCTTATTTCTTGTGCAGACTTGTTAATGCCTGTATGAGAAATCCTTTGGCAGGATTATGTAATCATTTAGGACGACTGCACTGGACCACAAATCCACTGGTATCTACCAATTATAAGACTAAAAACCTCACATAGTGTATATGGATAATTTAGACTTTTCCTTTATTAGCAACTAGCAATCTCAAGAAAATATGAAATGATAACCTCATTGTTCATCATTACTTTTTTTTTTTAATAGTTTTTTTGGGGGAGGGGGGGGGGGTTGTGTTGGCTGCGCTTAAATTTACCCTTAAATTGCCTGTATTGGAATGCAAGTTTCATTGTTTTGTACACATGAATTCATGATGAAGTAAACATAGATTTGATAACATTCCATGATTCCTCCACGGACTGTTTTTATCCAATGATAATTATTTACTATTTGATATTTATTACAGGATGCTGGACCATAATTAATGATTTGATGGAGTTGACACAGACTGAAGATACAGAACTTCAATACAGAACTTCGCTTCATGAGAGGCAGGATATGCCATGAAAGAAATGTTGGCAGATGTCATGTTAGCTTTTTTGTTTGACTTCAGCATTTAGAGGTAATTTTGCATACTGATATTGCATTATTAAACTTCTTTGTTAAAGCACAGATCATATCATGAGTATAACAGTCTCTATCATACATAAACCTTATGTAGCCTTGGCTAAATTTCTTTTAATATTGGAATGGTTCAAATAATTTCTTTTCCAGTAATTATGAACTGACTGAATTAATCTGCTTAGTCATTATCATTTGTTTTTAAAAATTGCTAGTGTAAAGACACTTTAAATGTAGGTTAGTTTACATGTCAGTTTTTCAGTAATGAAAGGAGCTGAAAGCATGAATAATGTGATAATATAAACTATTTCTGTTTGTCTTTCTTTCATTTCCTCTGCCCTCCCTTTATCTTTCTATCTCTCTCTCCCCCCCCCCCCCCTTCTGTCTTCCTTTACTTTCTCCTCTTTATTTTATTTTCTTTTGCAGAGCAAAATCAAAATGATGCATGCTACGAAGAATCATCACACCGCAATCTTTGGCAAAGACAGAGAGAAACGGGCAGAGATTTACATCTGCTGAGGGCAAGAAAATAGACGAAGCACAGACTGAGCAGAGATACAATGTTACTGCCTGCCCAAATAAGTGGTGGAATTTCAGGCAGCCAGTGTCCATGGCAGTAGCCTAAAATTTAGCTTTGGCATAGACAGAAATTTAGAAAGGGGAAGGGGAAATATTCCCATATCCCACCTTGTTTTTCTTCTTCTGGTTAACAAAGAATTGTGGAGTTAAAGGACTCTTATCTCATTTCATTGCATTCTTTTTTCTTTGATTTTTCCCCCTTTCAAGTTACACATTTCTTTGTGAATATGCCACATGGTGAAGAAGTCGGGGCAGCCTGTAAAAGAGTCTCATTTTCACTGACAACTGCTATAAGCTACTGAAACCCTTGCATCTGATGGGAACAAATCATTATTGGGCTAAAGTTCTTCAAAAATTTCAGAACGTTTAAAAAGATGTTCTTTTTTATATATTATTTGTGTGGTCCTAGCACTTTGTTTTGAATGAGTAGTCTATTCTCCCCATTAAATGTTCATTTTTCACCAAAACAGGTATTGTCAAGAGCAAATAGGAGATGCCCTCTCCAAATTGTGAATCTGATTTGGATTCAGTATAGTTTTAAAATTTGCCATTAGGTTAGTCAATTACATCTTCAAACTTTCGGCATCAAGCCATAAAATATTTCAAAGAAAGGTAGGGGCATTTAGCTGAGTATTCTAATTTAATGTTCAAAACTTATTGTTATGTTTAAGCATTTGCACTACATCGTTTCAGAATTTGAAGAGAGATTAGCTAATTGCAATTTTAGATGACAGATAAAGTAAAACTATCATGTTATCAAATTTACAACAATATTCCAAAGAATAAGTCAAAAATGAATGATTTTGCTCTTAAAGCATCAGGAAGGCCCCTTTACAAAACAAAGAAAATAAAAGAAAAGTTTTGTGTTAATTTTTTTCCTTCTCAATCCTAAACGGGAATGTACTGAGATCTAAAACTTTACAAGTGTCTTTCTGTGGCTTATAGCAATATAAAGTAAAGCTTTTGTGCAGATTGGTTGATGCTTGCAAATGTGGGCTACTACCTATGAAGAGAAATTAGAGTCTCTTGTGAAACTAAGAAATAACCTGAAATGATTTTTTTAGAATGTGTAGAACACACACATTTTTTTTTTTTTTTTTTTTGCTTTGAAAGTCTTTATTTTCCATATGATGTAACTATGTAATTCAAAGGTACAGAAATTGTGTTACCATATGCAATATTTTTTGTTGCATGTTAGTTTTAAAGTATAAGAATTTATTTCATACTCATCCATGGCCGTACACAGCAGGGGAAAGGGGTGCAGAGGGGAAGCATCCTTGTGACCAAGTTTTTTCCAAAAAAAATTTACGTGTCTTGCCCCCCCCCCCCGAAAAAAAATTTCTGCATATGGCCATGTATTCATCTCATTTTTGTCCTCAGCCGAGTGAAATTTTTTGCTTTGATGGCATGTTACTCACATTCAACTTTTATTATAACAAATGATTTTTTTTTTTTTTTTAGCATGTGTAGAACAAATGCATTTTTTTTTTCACTATGAAAGTCTTGATTTTCCATATGACGTAACTACAGAATTCATAGGAACAGAAATTATGTTACAAAATGTAATATTTTTTGTTGCATGTTATTTTTGAAGTATAAGAATTTATTTCATACTCGTCCATGGCCATACGCGGCAGGGGGAAGGGGGTCAGTTGCCCCTCCCCCCCCCCCCTCCGAAATTTTAAAAACTGACATAATTTTACTGAAAATTTTCTTAAAATCCACCAAATCCCTCAATTTCACTTTTAAAGATACAAAAGTATCCTTGTGACCAGCTCGGCCACTTCACTCCCTCGTTTTCAAGTTTAAAAAAAGAAAAATACTTGCCCCCCCCCCCTGAAAAAATTTCTTCGTACGGCCATGTACTCATCTCATTTTTTGCCCTCGGCCAAATGAAAAATTCTTGCTTTGATGGCATGTACAGAAAAATCAAGTGTTTTCAGTATTGAATCTAAGCAGTATACTTGAAAATGAATTATGACTTTCTTGCTATAATAGAGTGATGGTCAAATTTTCACTGTCATGTTGCTCACATTCAACTTTTATTATAATAAAATATTTGAAGATGAACTTCCCTTTTGAGGTGGAAGCCAATATGTTGTAAGTGCAATGAACACCAATACAATCGAATCGTTTATGCTAAGTAATTGACTTAGAAAGCAGCAGTCTATACTGAGAATTAGTTGCTACTGGTCATGTATGTGAGCAGTATTCAAGCTGATTTTCATAAACGTTGCCAAAACTACGTACTGCACTCATGGATGGAAATCTGTCTTGAAAGGTGAGGGGAAGCATAAGAAATTCCAATAGGTGTCTCCTTGTATCTGAAACTTCACTAAAAAAGAAAATATTAAAAATCCCCCCCCCCAAAAAAAAAAAAATGGGCGGGGAGGAAGCTACGTTTGATAAAATGCCTCCACCTTCCAAATTGTGGGTACACGATTGTGAGGACATGCCCCCCTTGGAATTTCCGTCCTAATGCAAAGGTTGAAGAGTTTCCCTTCCCCCTTTACTATTATTTGGGAAGGGGTGTTAATAAAATTAACATGCATTTGATTAGAGATATTGAATCAGATTTAGCATTTTAATAATTTCACTAGAATAAATGATTCTTTCATATTATGTACGAAAAACCTCTGCCAGTTTAAAAGTCTGTTATACTTCAAGAATGCTTTGTGGAGAGGGGTGTGTCTTTCAACGCATATGCAGGATTGGGGAGGGGGACATTTATGGCCAGAAAATCGGAAATTGACAGAATGCGAGAGAGAGAAAAGGGATGATCTGAAGACAGTGTAGACGTAGTGATAGATATAAAGAAAGAGAGAAAAGGCAAAAACGTGGAGAGTTTTATTGAGTTGAATGACAGAGAGTGAGAGAGAGGAACAAAGCTAAATCTTTTAAAATGAATTTCTTATAATCAACGAATGGACAACAAAAGAGGAGAGTGGTTATAGAAGATATGCTATAGAGAAGAAATAAAGATTGTTGAGTGAGTGAACTGATTTCAGCATTACTTCATGATATAAAATTTAACCAATTGACACCCAGTATTGAGGAAATGGACTGGCGGGGGGGGGGGGGGGGGGGCACGGGCCTAATATGGTCTACGGGGGTGTGTCGCTGAGATGAGTCGCTTTTTTGGAAGAAATCCCTAATCATGTGGTATAGTTTCGAGTCGGAAAATCCCTAAACATGCTCCTCACTTTTTTAAAATCAGCAATTCTATATTGTTTAGAGTACACATCCGAGAGTCGGGAAATACTTTAACACGCCCCTTACTTGTTAAAAATGAGTAATTTTTTTCTTTAGAATAGGCCTATACATCCGAGGTGCATAATCCCTAATAATGGGTGCCCTTCTCTGCCAAAATGACCATTAAACATGGGTACGATTATGAAGGCTTCAGCGACACACCCCCGTCGGCACCAAATTGGAGCCCCGGGATGAACTGCCGTCTGCAAGAATAGAGTTTGCTCAAAATGATTATCAAATGAGTTTATATTAGTCCTTATCCAAAAGAAAACTGAAAGAGAGAGAGAGAGAGAGAGAGAGGGGGGGGGGGATGATCACACACATAAGGAAATGGATTGAGCATAGCAGTATAGTGTATGCTTACAAAATTCGGAATTATGTTTGAATAAAAGAATTTTAAAACAATAATGGTACCAAACAGCTGCAGGGGAATGATTCGTAAATGCCATTCTGGCTCAAAACAGAAGACTTTTTTTCACCGGAATCAAACATTGAGATTTTATGCTGCATTTCCTTCGTTCGGGAAGCTTTATACATATTGTCAGTAAAAAGTGGATACAATCAAATATCGTCTTGCAAGCTGGCAGCAAGGCACCTTCGTTCTGTTCATGTAGGTAGCAGACGACGCAACAGACTGGGAGGGAACTATTTTGATCCCCATGTTTGACCTTTGACCCCGCGCCCCATAGCTTGTACATACGCGTGTCGCCACTCTCTCTATAAATCCACTCTGGGTACCTTGTGGCGCACTTCTAGCAAAATGCGCGCAAGGTATAATACATGTTGTACAGTCTAGCACGTAGCACAACTGCAATGCGCGAAGCTGGGTACCTACTTTTACGTCATACCTCATACTCAATTTTTTTGGGTCAACTCATAACTTTTCATGAGAAAATTAGCCAAAATGCATTGATTTCGATTGAAAATCATCATATTTTTAATGTCATTCTTCTTAGAATTCTATTCTCGATCATATATCCAAATTTTGTTTACCATTGTGTAATCACTTTAACCTAACATTTCATACAGTGGGAATCTTTGTCATTCTGTGCATCCTCTCTGCCTCTATGCTATATGCTTCTAATTTAACCTGTACAGGGTCCCGTTGCATAAAACTTGCTATGATGGTAACTTTTGCCATCATTTCAATTCAATTCAATTCAATTGGTCTTTATTCAATTTCATGTATAAAAACAGTTTCATAAAAACATCCAGAAAATATAATACAATTTGTATGCAATTATTAAATACAAAAAGATTGACAATAAAAACAGGAATTAGGTTGCTGTATAGAAACCCTTGTAACAGTGTTCAGCAGGCATTCAAATTCAAGGTTTCCATGGTAGTAAACATTGACTGCAAAGTTACCATAATAGTAAGTTTTATGCAACGGGACCCTTGAACCGGGTTGCTCCTGTATTAAGCCTATGAAATTCAAAGATTTCAGTCGTTAGCGGGTTAATAATAACGGACCATGGCGATCACGAGTTACATGCAGATGGAAGTGCTTGATATTTCTTTTAGGGCGACTTTGGGTTTTGCAAAATTCTAAAAGTGAAATAAAGTGCTTCCAAATATATGGGAATGTGCTTAAATCCCAAGTCTCACCAGAGTGGTGACTGGTTGACCGGTGACCGGTTTCGGAAAGGACGTCGATCGGTTGCACATATGTCACCTATCGTTAGCAGACCGGTTGTTAATTCATTTTTTTAAAGGAATAATGGTGGGAAGGCTAGAAAACAGTTACCGGCTGGTCGCCGTCTCTTTCCGTGTTATTTATGACTGCGCAGAGGTGCGCAGGAGAGAAATTGCGACGGTGCGCGTTTCCATGGTAATGTCGTCGATCGGTGATCTGTAGGTCACAGATTAGCTGCTTGCTGATTAGCTGCTGTAGGTCATGGGCCACAGGAACTGCATGGCATCAGCCGTCAACCTCTGAAGACCAGTCTCCAACCAGTCTGCTACCTATTTAGACGATCGATAAAAGATCAGAAAACCTCTAATTTGTTTATGAGCCGACCGAAAACATCAAGCAACCGGTCACCAACCAATAACGGGACTGCCAAAACCGGTCCTCGACCGGTTGTCACTCTAGCGAGACTTACGGTAGGTTTTTTTTTTCCATCTGCAGTAATTTGATACTCAGAAAATAAAGTAAAGTACCTGCGATGCCCATTCACCCTAGCCTTGCATTCCATTTTAAAATCATATATTGCCCTGAACTTGGGTGACAGAGGACACATAAATGAATGCAATCAATTAGGCAATCAACCAACAGAACAATTTATTTAATTATCTTCATTCTAATTGTAACAAAATATAAAAACATTATTTAAAAAGCATGAAATAATGTGACTATTTTTTGTAAACTAAGTTTAGATTGAAACACAGAAGAGAGATCAAGATAAGTTTGTGAGAATGTATTGATCAAGAACAAAATACATTATTGTGATAATACGGTGCGTGTTTTACGAAGATTATGAGTGCTTTTGAAATTGTTTCTCTTTGTAATAACTGAATACTGTAAGCTTCTATTGTGTAACCCATTATAGTCAGTAGTCAATATCTACGAAAACGATGTTAATCAAACATTGCATCAAAGATCCTTTCATTTCGATGCAAAGTTATAAGTGTATGATTGATGAAATGGCAAGCTCAGAATGTAAAATATAGTTCTATTTCAGGTTTGTTACCAAATTCCATGCAAAAAATAACAATTCAAACATTTTAAAGCAGACATACTAAAATATTTCCGATAAAATGACGCATATTGTTGAAAATATGAAATGAAAATGCAAAAGAATAAACATATACATCTTTCAAGTCAAAACCCTATCAACAAAAATGTAAAATTTCTTTATTTTTTAGTTACATGTGTTATCATGGGAGGAACACAACATTAACCTTCTTTTTGCCGCGAGTGTAAATTAGCACAGTAGAAGGTGTGCCGCATGTGCCAATTGGCCAGTAATAGGAAACAATTGGCAAAAAGATTTCCACTATGTATATTGCATGATCTGCATAATAACCCACTTCCGGTTTTAATTGGCTACCTGTAAATCTCTTTACTCACCTTTATTTACTTATTTTATACTGGAAACTGTAACCTAAACCTGAAGAAGTTGCTAAATCACCCTTTGGTGCAATTTACGTGGCACACAATGAGTCTTTTTTTTTTCTTTTTTCTTTTTTTAAATTTATTTATTTAGCACTTGTGGGACGGAACACCCTATCAGCAAGTGCTGTTTTTCGTAGGGTCTCCATATTGATAATTTGACTGAGATGCAATACTACATTTCTCCAACCGAGATTATTGGATCATTCCATCTCACATATAATGGAACAACAGACTAGGGATTATTCTCAGAAATACTGGAACAAATTGAGAGGCACCTCTCAAACCCTCTCATTCTTATGTTGCCCTGACAACCGTTTCCAGATTGATCAGGCTTCTGATCGATCCATTGAGAAAGCAATCTCGTTATTCGGTTTATCCTGCAGGAAAACAGATATGAAAAATTGAAGATGTAACATAGAAGAATTAATATTTATATGTTCAAGATCTCTTACGGAGTTTTTCATTATTTTGTCTTGTTTTATTTTTCTTTTGAATTCCGAAGCAGGACTCGGTAAGAGATTTGTAACAGATGTACTTTCCATAATATTTCATAATTCTGTACTGAAAATTTCATTTTTTTTCTTTCGTCTAGGAATTTGGGGGAAATACACTGCACAGGATCAAACGTGAAAACGAAGTAGTATGAACTTATTTATATTTTTACATTGAATGAACTTCATTTCCAACTTCTCAACTTTTTTTAGTACCACTAAGTTTCATAACTTGATATACTGCAGTTTATCAACTTCAGTACATTCCAAACAAGAAGAAGCAAAAAAAAAAAAAAAAAAAAAGCACAACAAAATTCAAGAATATTACAAATTCAACCTACTATATATTCTTTGCCACTTACTGAGGCAATGGATTTCTGTAGAAATCCATTGCGCCAAAAGGAAAAAGGAGGAAACTGTTCCATTACTAATTCATGGTCTTATTCTTAGAGTTATCATGGTTATGAACCGGGTGGTATGAAATTCTTTAAGGAAAAACAAGATACTTACACCAGCATACCCTGGATTGGACATCCCTGGTGAAAAAGCTGCTCCAGTAATTGTACTAAATATGGAGGGGGAGAGAATTTTAAAAAAAACAGAAGAGAAAAATGATAAGGTTGAATATATTGATGTTTTTAAGCAATGCCATTAATTTGCGAAGGTTTTTTTCATGTTTGACCCAGTTGACCCACTTGAACCGAGTCCCCTCCCCTTTTATCAAGCTTATTGGTAAATTAGCATTTAGCAATCTACGGATTAAAATCTCCCAATTCCCATTTCTGTGTCTAAGAACTATATAATTGACTATATAATCTGCAGAACATGTACCGCAAATGAATCAACATAAAAAATTTGTTCCTAAACAAAACAAAAAAAAGTTCACCTCAGTGTTTATTTTAAAGTAATGTGCATGACTTAGCCATCATATTTAACCGTTATTTGTTTTGTTATCTTTCTCAAATACACAATCAATTTGTTATAAATAATTTATTTCAAGTAAACTAAATTCTCAAAATGTTCATGACCGCAACACTCATAGTATAGTGCACCAGCTTCTGTATTATTTATTCTCAGTTGATGTTGTTTTGGGCCCTGTTTAATGAAACCTGTTATCAGTGACAACTGCCACATTTCTATGACAAATTTGCTCTCATCCAATCAGATGCAAGGATTTCATTAGCTTATAATAGTTATTGCAACTTGTTATTTAATAATAAGTTTCATGAAACGGGGCCCAGATCTGTGTTTTAAAGCATCAACTCTAGAAACTATAAGATAAAAAATAACACATTATTGCATTTTTGAAATTAATGCATAGAAACATTTTGAAATCACATACGGATCGCTTGATTTGCTTTTATTCTTCCTGATGAAATACACGGCTGGTATTGAAACCCCCACTAGAAAGAGTAGACCAAAGGTTACACTCAAACCTATGATAAGACCAGTATCTGTTGATAAAAAAGGGATAAATTCTCAACTGAATAATTCGAAAAGTCTTTTTTTTTCCAATATTTAATCAGCTGTCAGAAAGAGTAGACCAAAGGTTACACTCAAACCTATGATAAGACCAGTATCTGTTGATAAAAAAGGGATAAATTCTCAACTGAATAATTCGAAAAGTCTTTTTTTTTCAATATTTAATCAGCTGTCAGAACTTGGTATTTTCGTCTTCTATATATCAGACCATAAACTTTCTTGGAATTTCATTGCCATGTTTATTGTCAATCAGTCAGCCTAAAACTTGTATCATGACAACAGCTATTATTGTATCCTACTTCATTCTCTTTGCCTTTTCTTTGTGCATGTATCAGTTCTGAAAGCAATATATGGCTTTTAATTGCTTTTTATATTGTTTACTTGATTAATTTTTACAAAGAATAATGATAAAGTACTTGTATGTTTTAAGAATATCGCAAATTTTCTCTGAAACCGAAAAAAAAAAATAATGTGGCATGATTCTAAAGCAGCGGAGACAGGTTCGTATCAATAATTATCACTACGAAATTTTCCTATTGAAATGTGAAGGACCCTGACTCTTTTTAGAATTATTTATCGTGTGGAAATTGCAACGATAGATAATCAAGAACATGATACTTACTATCTTTCGGGATCTCTGCAGAAAGAAACGGATGAAGACGGAAAAATAAAGATATTTAAGCTTTGGTTTATGTAATAAACGCACATGAAGTACAATGTCGCATCTCACTACTTGAAATCGTGTAATCTGGCTTTAAACTCAACAGGCTGACAATCAACTCATACAAGCTGACAGTATATTAGGATAAGAAGATATAAAGTCAAACAAGTTAACAACTAGTTCATAGAAGTTGACGACTGACTTTCACATTTCAGCAGTCAACCAAAACAGGTTGTTAATCAACTAAAATAAGTTGACACTCCATCCAGACAAATACGATAAACTCAACCAAGTCAATAATTAGTTCATAGTGAAGTTGGCAATAAACTTTCACAATTCAACAGTCAACTAAAACAGTTTGGCAATCTATTAAGATAAATGCCGATGGTGGTTTGGATTTGAAGGCCCTCGTATAGAATTGTCATAACAAGATGTGAGACAGAACATTTGATCCATGAAAATCCGATCTGCATGTTTTGCATTCACAGTTTGTACCATATCATTCTCAGAAGGTGCGTCAGAGACTGCATCAGTCACTGACGCAGTGCTACGTCAGGCAGTGACGGCTCGTATGCAACAAGCACTAGGTCGGTTGCACATAATGTGTCAATCTGCTGACTAGGAACTGTGTCTACCACTGGCGCTGCCACTGACGCGCCTTGTGAGAGTGAAATGATTATAGAAAGTGAGTCTGCTGTTAGCATGTTGTCCGTCCGTGACACTGAACGTTCATGAATTTCAGTAGGCAAATAAGTTTTATCAAATTCGAACTCTTTCATTTATGCTCTTCACAATGAAACACAGAGCAACTCCCTCCAATTAGTATTTGATTTTATACAGACCTTTAAACTTTCACAATTTATTGAATGTCCGTCCGTGATTAACTTAATATTCTGGCTCACGTACAGAAAATATGGTATTTTTAATTACTGGCGCAAGCACGAAATAGGCCTTACTGGCTTTATAAGCGCTGGTACTGACGCAACCAAAGTGATGCTACGTGTGAATAGGGGAAGTTGCTTACCACATGACTGCTCGTCGGAACCGTCAGAGCAGTCGTTGGCACCGTCGCAAACCAAGTCCTCATCTATACACCTGCGATCTGCAGGGCAGTAAATTTTACCTGATCGACACAATCCGACTGTTCGCCCGGTTGGCTCGGCTAAAACAAAGATATAAATGTTAACAAAGTAATCTTTGTGTCGTATGGCACATCAAATGACCAAGTACCCTGAACTTTACCCATGTACAGGTTTATGTATAGATTTGTTTACGTATTAGGCATGATAAACGACAGTATGATTGGTACCAGTATGATAGTCTTCTTTATAAAATCTGATGTTGTTTTTGATATCTGTATCTGTGTTAAAAGAAACTGCTACTGTGATCTTCTTATGCATATATATGTATATATACATCCATTTAAGTAACTCTATGTGCACCTCAATATGTTAAAAAAAAAAGGAAATCGGTTCATACTTCTGTTAATTTTGTTAAATAACATCTACTGCTGTGATTTTTTTTGGTTTATATAATGTATGTATTTTGTGATGTAAAATAGAACAGAATACTGAATTATATCAATGACGTTCAATAAATACAATAAAATACAATAGCCCTACAGTCTAATTTCGTTCTTGCTGAAAGGCGTCCCCTGACCATTTACCGTATCTATGCCTCTTTTCAGTTTATTTGCAGGTCAAGCTTTATTCATCAGACATTGCTGAAATTAATTTGGTTAGTTAGCAAGACAAATTGAAGAAAGTTTGCCGACAAGAAAACAAATGAGCACATCAGTCATGTATTAGATTTTAGAATCTTACACAAGCATGAATACAAGTAACGATTGTACGGACGAGTAAGCTAGGATTGCAATCTGTTTTTAAGGCGTTGTCTCATCTACCCGACCATCGACCCTACCCGATAAACCCCTGCTCCATCTCTCTCTCTTTCTCTCTCTGGCGATGCCTCTAATTCATCAAATACCGAAACAATGGTGAAACATCGTATCTGCAAAGCTACCACCAGAATGAAAGAGAAGGATTCGAGACTCACTAATCACTGGTGTTGTAACCGCTGGAAGAGCGCTCGTGGACGGCTCACAGTCGGGCGTGAAACTAAGGTCATCTAATCCAATATCACTATCAGTAGTATATCCGATCACGCCTTCGATGATGACCTGCATCCGTAACAATCATAGATTTTGTAACATGATTCATTGGTTTTACCAACAAAGCGAAAACGTTGTACAACACATGTTTCGGTGGCAATCCATGGGCATTATCCTTCAGTAACTGTATACAAATCTCAGTGCTTAACCAAACAACACCTAACCCAATAATCTTAACCCTAACCCCAATCATAACCCTAACACGAACTCTACATATTATTAAGTATTTGGCGTCACCTGGGTCTGGGAGGGGAAGAGCGAACTTAATCACTGTGACCCACGGGTCTCTCCTCCCGATATAACTTTTTGAGATGTGCAGGTGCACAACTACACCGGGGTTTCTTTGTCGAATAATGCAGGGGGTTATTAACGTGACTCTCTTCTACACAGGGCCTCCGTTTAACGTCCTATCCGAGGGATGGAGTGTTTTCCAGTGAAATATAGCCTGCGTCTATGAATCAGGGCAGGGTCACAATGCAGGCTTCAGTCATCAGCCCGGGATGTACTCAAACCCACGATCTTTGGTTCGACAGACAGACGCTTTAACAACTGAGCCAACTCGCCTCCTCGCCTTCTTTTTAAATGAAGCGGTTTTTTTTTCATACCTGGAAATCACTGTTACTTCGGAGAGGGATGGTCTCATAGACCCACTCCCCTCCTATCGCCCTCTCCTTGGTCCAAAGTAAAGTCTTCGGTCCATTGATAGCCGTACGGGTATATACATTGAGAGTACCAATACCGATCCCTTCCATGTGGTAGAAAAATCGAAGCTGTAAGAGAATGAATTTAAATGTATCAAGAATATAAATATGTATATAAATTAATATACAAAATATTCAAAATATACGATTTACATATCGTGATAAAGGTGATGTAGTATAAGTAATACACAGGTGAATACTTAACTCATCGGTAAACGGGGTAAAACTGAATAATGAAGACATTATATCGCCCGAAATAGCAACAGAGTAACATCATTAGTACTGCCTTTGTAATGATCAGGAAAGATACTGAACGGTATCAGTTAATGCCGAAAAGAAAAGAGGAGAGAACACCATAATATGTCCATGTTGGAACGACATCTAAGTTAAAAAGGTTCGGTGAATGAAAAATATTATCATGATTTATTTGCCAACATGCTATCTAAAATACAAGGGCAGTGGAAACATACAGTGACACAGAGGATGAGCACTAATAACATCAGGTGCGTAGATAGCGGGGGTGGGGGGATGGGGATGCATCCCCCCCCCCCCCCCCACACACACACAAATTTTGAAGTGGACTCATATGTGTGTGTACAAAAATATGTACGAATGGGTTAATCATCCCCCGCCCCCCCCCCCCCCCCCCCCCCCAGGTATGAGGACCTGTCCACACTAATGAATAACGTGATATTACTTGATTTAAGGACAAGAGTGCTATCGCATTCATTAGTACTCATACAGGAAACGACATGGCTTATCATTATCATAAATGATAATAATTTTGTTTATCCGGGGAAGCCTTATCGGTATAAATGCTGTTCTTTCTGAGGGCTCTACAATTTATTATCATCCCAGCAATTGCCAGGTACCTATTTACACATAGGTGTAGAGTGGAAAATGTGGATTACTGTCTTCCTAAAAGATGTTATTGACAGACTGGGATTCGAACCCTCAAACCTCGGATTGAGAGTTAAGTGAATGAACCACTCTACCACGGCACCTCATCATATCATAGTCTGAATGCAAATTGTGTTTATCTTTTAAATACTTGGGACGAGTTTTGATTTTAGATAGCTGCGAAAATAATGCAAACTTACTACACACTGTCCTGTAATTGTTGACTGAATTACAAAACTACCCAGTTTGGCCCTCTCTCCATTTCTCCTTGGATTACTCGCCTCAGTGTATAAATAGTAACCTGGAGAGAAACAGAAAGTGCCATCAAGTCAAGGAGGATATCATTAAGAGAATAACTGCAAGTCTTTGTGCTTTCAAGTTTTTCTGTTTATAGTCTCAGTGTTTCGGGAAGCGTGTTATTTCCGTCCATCTTACAAAACTAAAGGTTTCCGAAAAGGGCCTAACTTACTGCCCGATTCATTCACATTACCCCGTCATCCGGATAACCATCTGAAAGTCTTTGGTACTCCTCCATAATTTCTTTTGTTTTTACATCCTCTGAAAATTACCAATACAACATTTAGAAGTCATAGGGACAACCGCAAAAAGTACTGCCGACAACATCTAGACGTTCTCGGGAAAGCCTCTCAAAGTCATGTGGACAATCGCTAGAAGTCCTTGATAAAACAATAAGAAGTCATCAGGATAACCTCAAGAAATCCCAAGGACAGCCTCCAGAAGTCCCCTGGACAATTCCTAGAAGGTGTCTGGACATCTTCTGAAAGTTCTTGCGACAACCTCTTGAAGTTGTCGAGACAACCTCCAAAAGTTTTGGAGACAGCCTTGAGAAGTCGTATGAAATCCTTCAAGAAGTCCATGAGACAACCTGGTCCTTGGATCCCAAAATTACACAGGGAACGTCTACAAACCCTCTCGACAACCTCTAAAGGTTCTTGGTAAAACCTCTAGACGTCGTCCGGAAAACCTCTGGATATCATATAGATATCACCAGGACTCCTCCATTATTCACCTGGATGTTGGGTGCATGACGTTTACCTACCTGACCCTGTGGTGTGGTCGGAGTCTGGACCTGTCCCTTCACTGCTGGTTGGACCCTGCCTGCGAGTCCAGTCAAACTCATCTGTGTTAAGTTGTTCCCAATTACACAAACCACTCTCAAAGTCACACATGGTATAGCCACGAGAACCTGAAAACAAAATCCAAATGAAATTTGATTTTCATAAGACGTTATGTAAACTGTACATACTGAAATATTCACTAGCAGAAGTGCTTTTGAAAGATCGGTCAAATTCATAAGTGTCTAATTGGTCCAATTACAGAGGGAGGATAAAGAGTGAGAAAAAGAAAACAGAAAAGGAGGGGCAGAGGGAGAGGGGAGGTAGTAATGTGATTACAAAGAGAGCAAATAACGATAGACCGACAAAGCAGTCTTTTTTCTTTTTTACGAACAAAAATACAATAAACTTTGGTAGGCATTATAACTTACAGAAAAAAAAAAAATTATGATTGTATTGAAAAGAAAGATCGCACTTTGCCTTATGTGTCTAGTCAATCAGCTTATGATGTAATTCAGATTATATTGTACTAGAAATTGATGACGCCGGATATGATATGGTCTAGTTCTAGACAAAATAATGCGTCATTATGCACATACTGCAATCTTGTTCGTCTGTTAAGTCGCAGCAGTCTGGCGTGAAATCACACATCTGACTAGTCGGGTAGCACTCTCCGCTGGCACACTGGTCCATGCCGAACCCACACGAGCCTGGAGCGACCGCATCAGGGTAATCACAATCCTGGAACAACAGATCATCCACAGCGAATCCTCCTTCGCTGGGTACCGCCTGTCTGTCCTCCGATTCTATAATGACCTGAGGGGAAAACATTATTAAGAAGCACAATGATATCGAAGTTAGGCCCATTTCTATATAAGAATCAAAGATGTAATCATTTGAACGGACGCGAATATTTGTATATTGCACTATTTCAGCACTGCATATTTCTATTAAAGAAGGGCATTGTCACGTTGGTGGCATGTTCTGACATTACAGTATAATAAAGCAAGATAGTTCTTTATTTTTCAAACCAAATTATGGAACTTATGGTTGTTTAATTCTCAATAAAGAAGACAGTCTTCAGAATCAAAGTTACTGTGACAGTACCATGCCAACATTCCAATTGCAGGAAGCATATTATTTAAACTATAATGAAGCAATCCTACTCTTATAAGCAGGAGTTGGTCTAGCGGTAGAGTCAGCAATATAGCAGCTCTTTGTCTTCATGTGCAAACTGACTCTGATCCGACCCAGGTTCAAACCTGAGTCACGTCTGTCGGATGATGACGGTCAGTCCCAGATGTACATAATCATATCCAAATTATATACCCCCGTAAAAATCAAGGTACACACACGGACACAGACAATATGCCCTAACCTTCCTTGAAACCCTATTGCAACCCTCACCCTAAACGTGTATATCTGGTCAAATAAAGCTGGGAGCAAATGTTGCAGGAAGAGCAAATGTTGCGGAAGCAAGTGTCGGGTCACTTGAAAGACGTGTTCGCCAATTCAGTCATATGTTTTCATTAGCAGATTTAAAGAGAGAAACTGACCTGAAAATTTAAAGAGCATGGAGGTATCTCGGTCACATGTATCTGCCACTTGTTATAATCGGAGACACCATCATTAGCCTTGGTGAGCTGGTAGTCATAGCCATCCTGATCCATGAGACGAACCTCCAGGTCGCCATACTCAAGCCCAAACATGTAGTACCAGAAGGTGAAGACACACCCTCTCTTTGATTTCTTATACATGGGACTGACGAGCCTGGCTATCTGATCCTGTCTTGAGATGGAACCGTCCACATAGATATAGTGACCTATCGAAAAGTGGAATGCAACAGATAATGAGGACGGCAGAAGGGAGATCTTTGTTCATTTGTTTCTTTACATGATGTTGATCAAGTTTCTATTTGTTTCTAAGACGGTAGTTGTGTCTGGACAAGGTCTTCATCAAGCAGGGGATAATCCCTTTGTTTTAAAGTTCTTCAGTAGCATTAAGCAAATCTCTACGGTAACTGTTGAAATTTCCAGGATTGTTCGAAGGCGTTTTAATACTTACAAAACGTAATTTTTAACCCTTGTCGATATCGAAGGTGAAACAGGGAATTTCATATTATCCATCCATGAAAGCAGATTCACAGAACTGTACGTTACGTATCTAAAAGTGCTCTTCTCTTTTCTGGCGAATGGCTAATGATATTATTTAGTCTTGTTCCAGTGCCATCTCTCAACCAAGAAGGGTAAGTCATTCGCTGTCACCCTCTATAGGCTAATAGTAAGAGCATCTGTTTCTAGAGAATTCTTGTGAAGGACATGGTCGAGGGAGTGCATCTGTCGAGATGTACCTATTGTTCTTAATAAATCACGTCGTGTAGGTTGTGCCATATTATGGTAATGCCTAAGGTTGAAAGAACTTACCGCTGGCAGTGCCTGTAGTATGGTCTGTGTCTGGTCCATTGTAAGTGACTGGATCTTCATCATAATTGTACCAGGTCCAATCTATATCGTCGTCACTGGCTTGCATCCAGTAACACATGTCAGTCTCAAAATCACAGTACACAGCTGTAAACGACAAATCATTCAGTTACGATGATATGGTATCAGGTGATATTCTAAGAGGAAAAAAAAGGTGCAATTTTGCACCCCATATGCTAGATTAGCAGCACCTTTTTGGGGTGCAATCTTGCACCCTACACGAGAAAAGTGCAAATATGCATCCTTTGTACTTGTTTGCACCCCGAAAATGCCCATCTGCACCTTAAAGGTGCATTATTGCACCTTAAAGGGTGCAGATATTTTTGGCATCAAAAAGGGTGCAAATTTGCACCTTACCTAAAGGGTACAACTCTGCACCCTTAATGGTGCATAATGCTTCTTTGGGTGCAAAGTTGCACCCATTAAGGAGCTTCTGGTGTACCATTTGAAGGGTCTAAAATGAAACTTTTTTCTTAGTGGTGATAAGAAAAAGTCGTTGACTTCTAAGGAACCTCATTTTTTATCAGGTAGCTGAAGGGACAGTTATATAGAAAGCTAAACGAGTTTTGTCTTTTCCATACAGTATGTCATGAGCTTTAGGGTAGATTCCAAATCGAGAATAAAGTCTCTAGCGACTCAGAGCCACTTACAATTCTTTGTATCTTAATTTCGTATGACATTGGTTGTAAATTTTGTTGGTATGATATGAAGTACAACTTACGACATTGTAATTCATCTTCTTGACCAGAGCAGACAATCATGTTTGAAGTCACAGTAAGACGATTCATCGATACAGCCCATGTTACACCGGGAGCTGTCCTCCTGTGCAGGCTATCTGCGCTGTGTATTTAAAGAAGGGGAAAAAAAGATAGAAAAACAGCGGTAAGAAATATGAGTGGTTGAAAGCACATCTATGGATCAAATTAGGGAACCCAAATTAACCCAAAATGCAGTAGTTTACAAACATGTCAAAGATTCTTTGTAAATTTTCAAGACCTACCATGTTAGGGACACCCTCTTAGTGAATTGCGATAGAATCGATCATCTGTTAAAGTAGCCTTTCCGTTTTCAATCTTTCATTTTCCACTCTTTATCGCTTTTCCCACCTTTTTTGTTGGGGGAGGGGGCAACCAGGGAGGGTGCACATTCCCTTTTTCCTCTAGCAACCTAGTGATTGAATAGTCTCTGCGGTAGTACCTTGTCTGCCAAGGAAGTAGTATATGGTTCCATTAATCCAAAGGACAATACTTACAAGGAGGCACAGTTGATATAGTCGGTAGACCCTCTTCAGCAGCTTTCACATCCCGGGTTAGGCTAATATCATCGAGTGCCATATCACCGTCCGTAAGTCGTACCGATTGTACCTTCTATAATAATCTGAGAAGTGTTTAAAATATAACGATGATACCTCTCATTATATAGCAATGAAATGTATTGATGATGAACAGTGAAGATCATCTTAACCATGATGAAGATGATGATGATGATGATGATGATGACAGTAATGTTAATAATAAGAATAACATAATAATAATGGTAATAAAGATAGTAATAATAGTGATGATACTACTACTACTACTACTACTACTACTACTACTACTGCTGCTGCTGCTGCTGCTGCTGCTGTTGCTACTACGGTTACTACTGCGGCTGCTACTACTTACTACTACTACTACTTACTACTACTACTACTGCTACTACTACCACCACTACTACTACTACTACTACTACTACTACTGCTACTACTACTACTACCACTACTACTACTACTACTACTACTACTAATGATAATAAGAACAATAATAATAATAATAATAATATAATAATAATATAATAATAAAGTAATAATAATAATAATAATAATAATATAATAATAGTTATAATATAATAATAATAATGATGATAACAATAATCATGATGCTGATGATGATAATAATAATAATAATAATAATAATAATGATAATGATGATGATAATAATTATTATAACAATTATAATCATCATATAAAAAAAATCATGTGAATAGTGATCATGATGAGATGACGAAGGCCTTTAGAATAACATTGATAATTATGACAATAATGAAAACAAGAACTATACATTACAATAACAAACAATGTGCATGTACATTTCTACAGCTAATGAATCTCTGTGTTTTTTTTTAAATTATTATATTATTACAATATGAATGCAGTTTGATGTATAATTTTTTATAAGAATATTAATTGTTCATTGATTTTAATTGTGTATGATTACTTTTGTTTTTAATGCCTATTTTACGTAAACATTGCGCTATTAGTCCCCGGACTAATGCTTTGTATGTTTATATAATAAATGATTATTTTTCTTTGTTTAATGCCTTTTTATGTCAACATTGCACTATTAGTGCCTGGACTACTACTTTGTATATTTCATATAATAAACCAAATGGAATGGAATTGAATTGAATTGAATTGAATTGAATTGAATTGAATTGAATTGAATAACAATTTAATAAAAACTTACCTGAAAGTCACTGACGCTGGGTACATCAACAGTCTCGTAGAACCACTCATTACCTTGACTACCGGACATGGACCATAATTCTGTGAGTGGTCCATTTATCCTTGTTCGAATGTAGACGTTCAGTGTACCCATACCGAT